>JADRCD010222996.1:0-36619 GCA_019843815.1 Montemys delectorum
TGTGTGTGTGTGTGTGTGTGTGTGTTTGATTCACACTTAGCATTAGATTATTTGTAATTTTGTTGTTTATGTATTTACTTTTGAGAGAGTGCCTCATGTAGCCCTGGTTGGGCTGGAACTCAAGGATGGTCTTGCGTTTCAGATTCTACTACATCCACCTGAGTGCTGGAGATGCAGGTATACATACTTCCCCAGGTTTCCGATGATCAAAGCCAGGGTTCAGTGCAAGGGAAGCAAGCACTCTTCCAGCTGACAAACATCCCTAGCCCAGTTCGTGTTATATGCAAACTATAAAAACATCCTAAGTTTGAGTGGAGGACTCAGATAACTAATGCAACGTTTGGAACGACAGCAGGAAGCAAGGCTGCAGGACTCTGCCAGTGCGGACTAGATTAACTGTCCGGTGAGAGTGACTGCATGTACTTTTTGCTGTACCAGCAGATCCCATGTGATCTGCTTAATTTCCTTACTTGCCGGGCCAAGAACATAGTCTAAGCCACACCCTGCGGTAACAGGCTGGTCATCTTAGGTTAAGTTGTCACTTGACCTTTTCTACCACTCCACCCCAACCCCACCGGCCCCTTCCCAGCCTTGACCCTACAGGGTTCAACCAGGGATCTTTCTCTCAGCAGTCCAGGCCCCAACCCCGTAGTCAGACCCTGAGCAAAATCCTCCTGGGCCATTAGCCCGTGGAGTCCCAGGCCTACCTCAGCCCCTGCCGTGACCCTATCCCCTCATCCAGCCTCCACCCCCAACCCGTGCTCTCTTCTCGGAATCCCTGTCCTCTGGGATCTTAACTCTCCCAAGTATGTGACTCCACCCCCGTCCTCTGGACTCCAGCCTGGCAATGCCCCAGACTCAAGCCTAGGCCTACCCTGTGAAAGCTTCTGCCTAGGATGTAGTGAGTGGGCTGTGGGGTTCAAACTCTGGCTGCAGCCACCGGGGAGTCCTGGCTGGCTGGGTTCAGGGACAGCTGGGAGGAACAGACACCCTAGGAGTGGGCCGAGCTAAGGGACCTGAAGTTTTCCTTAAGTTTCTGGCACCCTCGGGCAGTTCAGGACTAGGCTAGGGCACCTTTAGCTCATGGAAAGGAAAAGCTTCCCCCTATCACCCACAAGCCATATTCCTTCAGGAATCTGGAGTCATGGCTGTCCTTGTCCTGGCTCTTTCCAGAGCAGAGCAGGTGGATTCCTCTTGTTGATGAGTGATGATCTGTCTCTGACTCACACCGAACATTTCCTCTGGGTGTCTAGACACACGGCCTTGCAACCCTGACCACCTTCTCGCACTGCTCTCCACAGAGGTCACAGGCTCACCCCAGTGTCAACAGATCCCTCCAGCACTTGCTCGGTCCTGCTCTAGGCCAGACTACACCAGCCCCACCCCTGCTTTCTGTCCTACTCCCACCTCTGGTGCTTCAGGCCTTAGTAGAGAGACTCTTAACATTTGACTGCACCTCCCTGCCATTCATCCTTCTAGTAAAATCCTCACTTTTCTTCAAGAAAGCAAACCACACCCCTCCTCCTAAATCCTTCTCTATTCGAAGGCCACCCACTTCTGTTCATCAGGTATTCTTCATAGCTCCAAACCACCCTGGTCCTTTTTTAGAACTAGCCCCTACTCTTTGTTCTTAATAATCCATTCTTCTGTCTTCAGGACCCTCTGGCCTCTCCTAGTCAGCTGCTGTCTCTTTCCTGTCTATTCACCTTTGTGTACTGGAATTCCTGGGAATTCTTCTCTTTCCTGGGAAACTCTCACCAAGGCCTATGACTTGTATGCATTTGGCATCACATTTACACTTGGTTCCTAGACCTCTCTTGAACTTCTCACGGAACTTCAATCTTTCCATGTCAAAATTGAAATTGATTCTGGACCTGGTGTCACAGGCTTGTTATCCCAGATATGTGGGAAGCTAAAGAAGTTTGAGTCTATCCTGGGCTACAGATAAAGTTTAAGGCCTGCCTGGGTACTTACTGAGATACTCTCAAAATGAAAAATAAAAATAGGGCTAGGAATGTAGCTCAGTGGTAGAGTGCTTGCCTAACAAACAGAAGAGCCTGGTTCAGTCCCAGATAGATAGATAGATAGATAGATAGATAGATAGATAGATAGATAGATAGACAGACAGACAGACAGACAGATGACTACTGAGATGGCTTAGCTGGCTAAAGCATTTGCCTTCCCAGGATGTTGCTCAGTGGTAGAGTGGTAGAGTACTTGCCTAGCATCCAGGAGACCCTGGTTCAGTCTCCAGTACTCGAACAAACAAACAAACTAACAAACTCTGCTAAGATGGCTTAGCTGGCTAAAGCATTTGCCGTGCAATCTTGACAACCCATAAACCTACCCTTGTTTGTTTGTTTGTATTTAGTTATTTTTGAGACTGGGTCTCTCTACAAAGCCCTGACTGTCTTGAAACTCACTAGATCAGGATGGCCTTGAACTCACAGAGATCTACCTGCCTCTGCCTTCTGAGTGCTGGGGTTAAAGATATGTGCGGCGGTGCCCAGCCCGGCAACCTACAAAGCTGGAAAAGAGAAAACCAGCTTCACAGAGTTGTCCTCTTAACTCTACGAATGCATGGTGGCATGAGTCCATCCCCCTGAATAAATACAGTGTTTAGGAATTTAGTCACTCTTCTGCTTGTCACGTCCATTTACCTGCCGGACCACTTCAGGCATCTGGGAGTCATGCTGGAGTCCTCCTTCAGCACACACTTAGTCTACAAAGCCCCAGGCCTGTCTTAGCTACTTTTATTCTAAGAACAGCGTCATTGCCCACCCGCTTCTCATTTCAACTGTTCTTCAGCTCTCCTGTGAAGCAAGCTAGCCTAGCCTAATTCTGATGTTGAGTGCTCTAGTTTGTCTTTTTTCTCTTCTTTTCTCCTCTTCTTTCCTCTTCTCCCTCTCCATCCTTGTCATGGTCATCATTGTCCTCCTCCTCCTCTTCCTCCTCCTCCTCTTCCTCCTCCTCCTCTTCCTCCTCCTCCCCCTCCTCTTCCTCCTCCTCCTCCCCCTTCCTCCTTTTTTTTTTTTTTTTTTTTTACTGAGATAGGGTCACTCATCCTTGTGAAGTGGAAGCTTCTAGTTGTGTGATGTGATGCAGACTCAGGTCATGTTTTACAGAGGCAAGGCCCGTGAGAGAACATGTGATGTTTGGAGAGAGTTTGGGGTGCTTGCTTAGATAGCTAGCTGTGCAATGATTTTGTTGGTCTCCTGTCTTTGCTGATCTTTACTTTGTTGAGAGAGGCACAGCAGAGAACTCCTGGCATTCCAGCTGGGCCTGGTTGCTCCCGTTGACTTGTGCTGATTCAGCAGAGGTGTGGTGGTTTCTGTTGGATCATGCCGCTGCTGACACTTTTGAACTGTACTGTTGGTATCCTGACACTACTGACCGTCTGGTATCCTGACAACAGATCGGAATCACTCCAAAAATTAATTCTAAACATGCCCAAATCCCCTTGTCCTATTTACAATCTTTTCTCCCTTACCTTTGGATGATGGACTAGAAGGGGGTGTTAAAGCTTTTGAGAACACTTATTGAAGTACATTTTGAAAACTCTAAGCCTACAGCCTTGGCTCTCTTGGAACTAACTATGTAGAGCAGAGTGTCCTTGAACTCATAGAGATCTGCCTACCTCTGATCCTGAATGCTGGGCTTAAGTCCTTTCACTACTATGTCCAACTCCCTAGCTTGCTTTTTCTTGATGTGATCAAAAGCAGCTGAAATATTCCCTCCTATGTGCCACCTATTCAGCTCATCCTCATTCTGCAATTCTCAGTTCTAATGTTAAGGACTCTGACACCATTTTTATTCCTGTTCCCAAGGGCAAAGTTATTTATTCAGCTTCTACTTGTTCCTGCCCCCATATTCAGCACAGGCACTGACACACCACAACATATTTCATCTGCTTGCACATCTATACTGAGAAAAGGAGAGACTGTCCTCTCCATTTCTGTCCCCAAGGGGTCATGGACTGTTCAGGAAGTAGAATAAGTCTGTGCAACAAATGAAGCAATTATACCATATCTGGTAAGCCATTGGCATAATTTTTCCAATACTAGCCAGCGATATAATAAAGTTATTAAAGCCGATAGTCACACATCAAACTACCCAAAGAACAAGACTGTAATTGTCATAAAGGACTTTGCCTATGGAGTCACATAGTTAACTCACAGGCTGGGAAGTACCCCTGTCCTTGTGAAGGTCTTATATTGTTTTTAGACTTGTTGCTGGTCCTGGAAAACAAGAGGGGCAGTGTGTATTTGGAGGGAAGGTCTGAGGAATGCTGCAGAGATAACTAGACAATAGAGCCCTGTTCTACACAATCACTTTCTCCTTGAGCTCAGCAAGCAGATGCCTTCCTCAGAAGAGGTCGGGGTGCCGTGCTTTGAATGTCCTCAGAAAAACTCACACTGAAGCCAATCCCTCATGTAAGGTATTAGGAGGTGGGGGTCTTTATGGCACGGTCAAGTCATGAGATCTTTGGTATAAGTGGAGGAATGCACAATGTCCTTATGGATTAACTAGGCAATGGGATACCTTCCCCTTACCACCCCCGCTTCTTTTTACTTTTTTTGTTTAAGACACCGTTTCTCTGTGTAGCCCTGTCTGTCCTGCAACTATGTAGACCAGGCTGGCCTTGAACTCACCTGCCTCTGCCTCCTGAGTGCTGGGATTAAAGGTGTATGCCACCCTTGCTTGACTGGCACAGGGTTATCTTAAATGAGTCTGTTATAAAGCCTCATTGTCCTTGCAGTTTGAAAGCATCTCTTTCACAGTGTCAAGCCCTGTACTCCCTCAGGACTCTGCAGAGTCTCCCCCAACAAAAAGACCCTTACTAATATAGTCTCTTATTCTTGGACCACCTAGTTTCTAGAATGACAAGCTAGATAAGCTTCTGTTCTTTATAAAAATATATTGTCTGTAGTAGTGGTCATAGTAACAACAACAGCAAAAACAACAACAAAAACTACTACTGCTACTCTACTACTAAGACAAGCAGGGACTCACAAGGGGTGCTGGGGACCAGCTCAAGCATTCAGATACTAAGGTAGGACACAGTATCCAAAGATCAAAGGCTGATGGCCTCTGGCCCTATAACTCTCTCTTACTGTTCTAGGGGACCAGAAGCTGCTGGTTTCTGGAGATTTAACTCTTTCTTTAACTCTTTGCTATTCTTTGGCCAAAAGCTGCTGGCTTCTGGCAATTTATCCCTTTACTGTGTTATTTTATGGCCAAAAGCACTGGCTGCTGGTAATTTAACTGCTGCTCATAACAGCAATGCGAAGAATCTTTGTGTGTGTGTGTGTGTGTGTGTGTGTGGTGTGTGTGTGTGTGTTTGAAAGGATCTTTTTTTTCTTTTTTCTTTTTATTGGTTATTTTATTTATTTACATTTCAAATGTTGTTCCCCTTCCTGGTTTCCCCTCTGAAAACCTCCTATCCCATTCCCCACCTTTGCCTCTGTGAGGGTGCTCTTCCCCCTCCACCCCCCATTTCCACCTCACTGCTCTGCTCTAGCATCCCCTTAAGCTGAGGTATCAAGTCTCCACAGAACCAAGGGCCTCCCCTCCCATTGATGTCAGATAAGGCAGTCCTCTGCCACATATGTAGCTGGAGCCATGAGTCTTCCCATGTGTACTCTTTGGTTGGTGGGTTAGTACCTAGGAGCTCTGGGCGGTCAAGTTAGTTGATACTGTTGTTCTTCCTATGGGGTTGCAATTCCCTTCAGCTCAAGAATCTTAATTACTTTGGTTTTTTTCTCTTTGATTCAGGCCTCTTACTGGTCAGGTGAGAGGATTGGTATTCCTTAACCCTTTGTGAACCAAAGAGAAAAGAAAGAAAAGGAAAGAAAAGAAAAGCAAGGCACACATACAGAAACATACACATAAAATAGATGAAGCTGAAGGAGGCTGTACTGTCACTTTATTGTAGTTTTAGTTTTTATACTTTCTCAAGATAATTGATCTCATGGTTTTCTAAACATTTTTATATTGCATAAGTTTATAGTAAGTTTAAGGCAATAGTTCATGTTACAGTTGGATAATACTTAAGAAGTTACAGCAGAATTGTTTACATGTTTTTCCATTAGGACTAGTATCTGACTAAATATTCATTATGTTATTAGCTCCACAAGTTCATTATAAGTTTAAAGCAATATTTTTTATGTCATAAGGGAGCATGCTTTTGTCAAAAGACAAATCATCTGCCTTGTGTCTTATTATTTGTCTTGTATAAATCAATTAGTCCATCATTTATTTTCTGTCCTTGCACCTACAGTAAATTGTCCAT
This sequence comes from Montemys delectorum, assembly GCA_019843815.1. Lineage (NCBI taxonomy): Eukaryota > Metazoa > Chordata > Mammalia > Rodentia > Muridae > Montemys > Montemys delectorum. The sequence continues at coordinate 6,293 of JADRCD010222996.1, forward strand.
TCCTATTTTATGACCTTTAGTTACCAGGTAGTGGTTTCATTTCTAGACTACAAGGAATGTTTTCCTTATTAATACATTTGTTCCAAGCCTGTTTTCTTTTCCTAGTACAGTTAAGCCTGTTTTGACATATGAAGGTTTACAGAGCTCTAATTTCAGCTTTTATTCTATAGGGGGCTTGAAATTGCTTGTACTAATTTAGGGGTTCTATAAAATCATAATCAGAAATTATGAAATCATCAATTCATCTACACCGCATTACTACATGAAAGTGCATCTTACTAGTAATTCTGTAGGAAATCTGCACAACAGGGTGGGCTGATGCCCAGGAATCATTAGGCTATATAATAGCAGTAGGACATACAACAGCAAGAAGCCATCCTGGGATGAAGTCTCTGAGGACCCTGCATCTCAGAGCATACCAGTGATAGCCACGCAAAGCAGTGGGCCATCTCCAGAAAACTCACTTGCTTGCCTTAGTCTTTCCTAGGTGGCTTCTGATGAAGGGGAGCTTTCTATAGTCACTTAAAAAGAATGAAAACATTTTAGCTACATTTACCAAGGAGGACTACCAAGTGACATGTATATCTCATACCACTTTCACTTTCATTCTAGGATTCCCCAAGCTAGACTTTTTAAATTTATCCTATTATGTGAAATCCAAATGTGTCTTTGTAATGGTTGGGTTTAATCGTCAAGTTGACACAAGCTAGAATCACCTGGGAAAAGTGTCTCCATGATGGATTGTCTATGTTGGGTTGGCCTGCGGGCATGTCTGTGGGGATTGTCTCAATTAAGTTAGTTGATGTAAGAATACCCAGCCCACATTGGATGGTACGATTTCCTCGGTAAGAATTCCTGAGCTGCAGAGTGGAGAAGCTGTGCAGAGCAAGTGAGCATATATTCATTCATTTCTCTCTCATCTCGACTGTGGATGTGCTATAACTAGCTGTTTGAAGTTTCTGCTTTGACTTCCTCACCATGATTGACTGTATTCTGGAACTGTGAATTGAAACAAACTCCCTTTCTTTGAAGTTGCTTTCTGTTGGGGCATTTTATCACAGAAACAAAAGTAGAATAGTATTCAAGAAGACTCTTACGTTTGATTGAGGAGGTATCTTCTAGGTCTCTAAGACTATGTTGACTATCATGCAATCCCAAAATTTAGCCCCTGTCTGCCAGATCCCTCCAGTGCTAGTGTGGTAGGGACTGCAGAGAATTGGTATTCCTAGGTACCCCTCACAGGCTTTAAGCCCTGTTCACCACAGGTTTATTTTTGTTTTTAACCCTCTCTCCCCCTCCCTCTGTGTTGAGCTTCCTTGTAATGGATTCCTGGTCAAGACCCTTGTGGGCAAAGACACTAGGTGTTGCTGACTTGGTACTTGAGGGAGTAGTTTACCTGGCACCCTCATGAATCTCCCTTCAGCAATGATCCAAGACCCCATGGCCAGGTGACTGTACACCTGCACCCTGTCCAGCATAGGGAAAGCCTCTTTTTATTTGCATCTTAACACAGACTACATATTGATACTGGAGTAAATCAGATAAGCTTCTTTTGGTAACTAAAAAGAAGACCGGAGGAACATGTCAGGGAACCAGGGTATTCAGGAAGCTGGAGGAACACGTCAGGGAACCATGGCACTCAGGAAGCTGATCACTGGGAAGAATTTAGTAATCGGAAGTTTATTTTCAAAGTGGCTGAGCACAGACGGAGTCTTCAGTCTGATATCTGCTTTGCTGAGGTGATTTGGGATTTCGTGGGATAAGAAGGTAGGGCTGCCTACGTCAAAGGGAAGAGTGACTGTGGAGGAGAGAAGGTGTTCTTATCCTGGTACTCGATATTCATGACTCTTTATGGGAAGGTGTTCAGAAAATGGTAGTGTTAGGATGGTCTAGGACACAAGTTTTCGGACCCCTGAAGCCAAAAGTCTCCCACCAGAAGTCTGAAATGAAAATGTCAATGCTTAGAGCAAAAATGGGGTTGTTGGGACTGGAGATATGGCTCAGCATTTAGGAGGACTTACTGTTCTTCCAGAGGGCCTGAGTTCTGTTCCTAATATCCACTTCAGGTGGCTCGCTACTGCCTGTAACTTTACCTCCAGGGCATCTGATACCTACTTCTGACCTCCATAGGCACTTGCACACTCATACGCTCACAAAGCAGCACACACACTGCACATAAATTAAAAGCTTAAATCACTGGCCTACATTCTCCAGGACCTCCTGGGACCTTCACTGGAGCCATTCTCATAGCTGGCTGCAGTTGAAGCACTTCACCTTTAATGTGGGTTAAGCCTGCAAGCTTCTGAGGCATCTATAACAGGACAGATTCTCCAGGAGAGCCTGCAGCAGCATTTCCTGCCCAATCAACTGTTGCCTGTTTGGTGAGATGCCTGCTTAACTTTTATATTAGCATAGCATTATTAGGAATGTTTGTGTGACTAACCCAAGAGTATCTGAGAGGTAAATCTTGTGTGGGACATCCTAATTGCCAAGCACCTTACAGTCCACAGGTGTGCTCTCCACTCTGGGGATGGTAGTTCACACCTGTAAACCCAGACTATTGAAGGCTGGCAGGAGTATTGTTATGAGACTGAGATCAGCTTGAGCTATAAAGTGACTTCAAGGCAGAGTGAGTAGGAACCTATTTAAAACTACAAACAAAATCCCCAAACAAACATACAAAGTTAGTTAGAGACTAATAAACAAAAAACATGTGCATATATGACCTTTAAGTTTGGCCAAAACAAAAAAAAAAAAAAAGAAAGAAAGAAATTGGTAAGAAAAAGCAAGCAAAGCAGCAGATGTATATAGGTTTGATTTAGATGGTTTTTGAATTTTTATGACCAGGTATTCTTTCAGTAGTTTCCAGAGTATAAAGATTCTCTTAAGTTTTAAATACAAGAGTATAATTTCAACGGTAAAAAAAATATAGTTGAAACTCAGGTCATGAAATCATCTTTGAGGTTTCTGGCACAGTGGCCCCTGCCAGCTTCATGACCCCGCCTCTCCCGGGCACCTGTCTTCCAGGTGCTAGGTTACTGCACTGGGAAGTGCAAATACCCTCTGAGCCGTCGAACTGATAGATAAAAAATAATAAAAAGAAAGAAACCCAGCACACTATTATGCTCTCGAGAAAACCATTTTTCAGTTTTAGTTTTCTTGTTTATCATTTTCCTTATTTCCTAGCACTTTGCTAGCTGTTTACATTCGCCCTGATTCAAAAGGCAAATGATATACTAAACTTGTCTCTTGTGACCTCAAACACAATCCCTCCAGCTCCTTCCAGCTCTGGCTGGCTGGCTCGCTCCAGTTCTTCAAGCTGCTCCTTGAGGGCTTTAAGCGTCTTTTCATCTCTTCCCATGCCTGACTCCCACTCACTTAGCTGTTTGCTTTTAAAGGTGCTAAGGATGAAACCCAGCATGCATTGAACACTCTCTACCACCCAGGCCACATCTTTAACCCTCTTTTTCATTTGTGCTCATTTTTGTTTTTAGTATATTTTTAAATTTATTCTTTGCGAATGTCATAGATGCATATAATGTATTTTGATAATATCCCTCTAACTCATGCTAGACACCCCCCTTTTCCCTTCCAACTTCATTTCCCCACTCCTTGCTGCCTCCCCCTTTCTTAATAACCCGCTGAGTTCAGTCAGTGCTATCCATATATACTGAATATAGTGTTGACCTATAGGCACTCTACCTCCCCTACTGCCAGCAGTTCCCCTAAGCTCTTCTTTTATCCATGCTGCAATGTTGAGTGGCTCTATCTTGTATGGGTCACCTACAGGCAATTAGCTACCATGAGTTCTTAGATGCAATGGCCCTGTTGTGTTTAGAAGAAGCAGTGTGGTATCAATCCCCTGGAATTTCTGGCTCTTATGTTCTTTCTGCCCCCAGAGAGCAGATTAACAATACTCTTGGTACTTGAGGGAGTAGTTTAGCTGGCACCCTCAGGAATCTCCCTTCAGCAATGACCCAAGATCTCATGGCCAGGTGACTGTGCACCTGCACCCTGTCCAGCATAGGGAACTCCTCTCTTCATTTGCATCTTGACACAGACTACGTTGTGATGCTGGAGTGGATCAGAGGTGAGCTTCTTTTGGTATTTAAAACATAGATTATCAAACAAAAAGGTAGCGCTATGTATGGGACGCTTTCCTTGGAGTTGGTAGCCAGGGAGCTCCTGGAGTATCTAAAATAATACAGGCTATTGTCAGTGCTCTCAGTTACCCATCAGGCCACAATGGAAAGATCCTATTGCTGAAGTCACTACGTAATTTGGTCACACAACTTGAAGAAATCAAGCTGGTACTGATCTGGAAGCCTCTTCCATGCTGGGTAGCTTTCACAGTATCAGAAGTTTCTAGGCAAGATACAGAGCTGTCCCACTTGATTTTCTCCATAGTCTCCTTTTAGCATTGTATCTGGATTGTTTAAAGAATGTTTTGATTTTGACTAAGTTCATTGTGATCGATCTCTCTCTCTCTCTCTCTCTCTCTCTCTCTCTCTCTCTCTGTGTGTGTGTGTTGTAAATGACTGAAGCTCGGATCTCGTTTGTGGCACACAATCACTTACCACTAAGCTGCATCTCCTTCTTGCCCTCTGCTCTTCTCTATCCTTTCTTCCCTCTCTTCCTGAGAGACAGGAGGGGGTGGGTGCTCGAAATCTCCCCGTTCTACCCCCAAAGATTGGATCCAGAGCTTCTGTATGTTAAGCCCACATTCCCTCCTCCAAGACACAGAGGCCTTGCAAGTCATTCTTCCATCCATCCCCGCCCCCACACTGATATGTAGATGCTTCTAGTACAAGTACCCAAGGCATTTGCTATGGGTGGAGACTCAGGCTCTGAAAACCCCTGTGGAAAAGTCAGAAACCCAGGGGACTGCTGAGTCACTGATGCCTCGTGCTCATTTTTTTGGTCCTTTCCCCACACAATCCAGGGTCCGTAAGGGCTGAGGCTGTCTCCCCAAGATAAGCACAGTTAGTTCTTCATTAAATGAGGAAGAGACGAGGTGAAAGAGGAGGAAATACAGAAGACCTGTGAGGGATGGCAAACAGTAACCTTTATATTCTTCATCAGGCTCTAGAGTCTGGTTTGCCAGGCTTTGTAATAAACTGCCAGCATGGGGAGCTACATGGGGGAGGGGTGTGGGCTTAACATACAGAAGCTCTGAGTCCAATCTTTGCAGGTAGAATGGGGAGATTTCGAGCACCCACCTCCTCTTGTCTCTCAGGAAGAGAGGGAAGAAAGGATCTAAAAGCATTTGTAGGACTAAGAGAGGACCAGAGTCCAAGTCCCAGTTTACAACATCTGTAGCTCCAGCTCTAGAAGACCCTGTCCTGTCTCCTTCCCACACAAGGGACTGAGCTCATGTATACAAACCCACATTCAGATACAGCATATACTTTTAAATTTAACTAAAAACTTAAAAACAAATAAGAAAAAAAACTGGAGCAGAGCAAATGAAGGATCGGATGAGGAAGGATAGTAAAATATGCTGAGGATTCGTTTGTTTCACTATTTCAAAGGTAAAAGTTTACAGCTGTGGTGGCCCTCTGGTTTTCTACTGATAAAGTCTATGTAGAAGGGGCAAGGGGTGCTGGCTAACATTCTATAAATTCTCCACAGGAAACATTCAGTGCAAATGTCAACAGGTCGATGTAAGGAACCCTGGGTTTAGGATAAGGGTGAAGGAGACAGCAAAGAATGTGATGTTTCCAAGAGTTGTCCTGTTGTTAAAGATTGAAAGTTGACCGGCATTCTCCTCACCAGGTTGTCTTGCTTCCTAGAAGGACTGCAAGAAGGAAGACAGGGTTTTCAATCTCATGTATATAAAATATCAGCACCTCAGAGTCTAACCAGGCTGGAGTAGTGGAGTCTTGGGATGTAGCTGTCCAGCAGCTACAGGCAAACTGGGTTTACCCGAATGGTGTGTGTGGGGGGGGGGGGGGGGGGAGCTGGAAATAAGGCAAGGGGGCGAGAGAAGGATGAAGCCAAGACGAAGGTTCTGATCAAGGCCCAAAGTTTAATAATAAGCTTTGCGTTTATAAAGGCAAAAAAAAAAAAAAAACCCCAAAACAAACAAACAAACAAACAAAAACCAACCCATCCCCTTCTTCAGCTGGGGTAGGTTGTAGCAGCAAGGTCAGTGAAGGCAGCCAAAACATCAAGGTTCCCATGGGAACCTGCAACTGCAGCCAAGACAGAGATGTCAGCCAAGACAGAGATGTCTGTCCAGGTTGATAAGACCTGTGGTGGCGAATGTTCAAGGTCTGCTTAGCCTGCCCAAGGCTGGGAAAACTGCTCAGTCTTTTCAAGGCTGGGAAAGGCCTACTCAAAGCTGAGAAGGCTACATTGGGACACAGGCATTGGCTACCTGTCTTTATTTTTCCGTGCCTGCTGAATAAGATCTCTACCTCCAGCCCCAGTAGTTAAAAAGTCTTTTCTTCCGTCCTTCCTTCCTTTAAACTTAAGTTCTGCTTTGTCACGAGCATGTCCATCCACTAAGTGCTGGCACACTTCTGGCGTCGCTAAGTGGAGGTAGCCAAAGCATCCAGAAAGTACCAGAAAGATCAACTGCCCAATCTGCGGCAAGGTGGCCAAGAGCCAGAGGATAGGCTAGATTTTAGGGCCGCAGGCGCTCACCTGGCCTTTGCTCCGGAGCTGCCGCGCCCAGGCCTTCAGACTCCGCCCGACTCCCCGCCCTGAAAGGTATTTAAGGCCTGGGGCGCGGCTGGGGCCTCCTCATCTCTTCTCTGCTCGCTACCAGTCCGGAAATCGAAAGTCTAGGGTACGTTCTTCTATGGGCTAACTGAGGCGCGAGGTGCTGGGGACACGGGCGGGTGTGGCGCGCGGCGAGAGCCCTGTGGTCCTGGCTCGGGTTCCCTCTGCTGCACAGCTGCTTCAGCGAGCCGTGACGCAGCCGAGTGAGTCGTCTCGTGGTCCCGGCCATCTGGTGGCATCGCCGCCCTCCAAGATCTGCCATCGTCCTTGGAGGAGGCGGCTGGGGAGGGATGGGGACAGTGCGGAGCCGGCACGGCTGCTGTGCAGGGGCCTGGGGCTACAGGTGACCACGTATGTCCCTCGATCCCGAGTGATCCTGGAGACCCCGGAGACGCAGGCTGGTGACGCACTAGGACGGGCGTTGGGATCTGGGAGGTGGGGGACGGAGAGAGGCCGAGGGCTGGGTGTTCAGTCTCCCCTTTCCCGTCCAGTGTGTGTTGAGTCTCCCAGGGGCGCGGCCCAGGCAGTGCTGGGAAGTTGCGACAAGTCCTCAGCACCCGGGAGGCCTGCAAACATAGATACTTGTAAGAAACAAGTCCAGATCTTTGAGTCCCCCGCCCCCCCCCCCCCCCCCACCAAACTCACAGATTTGATGTCAGTCAGGGTAGGAGAAAATCATGGGCAAAGTTTTGATGGTTTCTGTGCCAGATGAAGTTGGCATGTGAACTTGTTTTTTCCTCCCTCCTCCTCGTTTTTTTTTTTTTTTGATGGACCCAGAGCCTTGTTATGCTGAGCAAGTTCTTTCCTACTGAGCCACCGTGCCTGGGCTTCCTCCTTTCCTCGCCTTAGGTCTGTTCTAAACGTTAGGATCTAAAGTATGGACAACTAGCATTCATATGGTGTCAGGAACACTGAGTGTGAGGGAAAGCTGGGTGAGGTTTGGCACTTATTTTTCTGAGCGCTTGGGAGGCAATTGCTTGTAATAGGACTCCTCCAGAGGCTGCTCGTCTCCTTCCTCCAGTGGCTGAGGAGATCTGAAATATCAAGTAACCAACCTTGGGTAAATGTATGTGATCAGGGACTGTGGTGCTAGGGCATCTGAGATGATTGCTGTTATTGCTATGCATGGGGTGTGTCCTAGTGTTTCCTGGCTGCTCTGAGTAATTGTATCCGATACTGCTTGTGTCATCATACATATAGGGTGTGTTTGGAGCACTCTTGGCTCCATATACCAAGTTTATTTGGCTCCCTATACCTGCATGTCTCCCCATCCCATCCCATACATGGGTTTTACTCTTAGTCAATATGAAGCAGAAATCAAAATCTGATAGAAAACATTGAAGGAGAACTGAGATGTATTGCTGTATACCTGCAACCCCAGGACCCGGGAGGCCGAGGCAGGGAAATGAGAGTTTGAGCCCAACTTGGGCTGCATAGACATATACAGACTCTTTCTTTTTTCTTGTTTCCTGAACAGTATGGTAATAGGGGTCATTTATTCAGCTTTTACAGTGTGCTGAGTAGTTACTCATCTCTAAACCATTGAAAGTGCACAGGAGCATTTACAGTGGTTAGGTCAAATATTAAGTTATTTTACCTAAGTAAGTGGAGCACTTAAAGATTTTGGCATCTTCAGATATCAACTGACATCCTTCAGATACCCAGAAATGACTGGGTACTCAAAGTTCTGTTAGTCTATTTCTAGCCCAAAGCACCTTTAAATTAGTGAGTTGCAACTAACTCAGGCCAACCGCAGTAGATTGAATGAGAGTAACCAACAGTTTTACCTCCCACCATCCCCTTCTCTGCCAGAGAGAGCCTCCAGGGATGTGCTGTAGGGTCACATGGAACACCAACCCTCTGTTTCCAAGCTTGCTGGACATGGGATTAAGCCACACAGTCAGTCTTTGCAGACCTTTCAGCTGTGTGCTGGGCCATCGTGCTAGTGAAAGGGAACAGATATTTGACCCTGTTGCTTATCTGCCCTTCTCAGCCAATCTTCTCTGTAACCACTGGCCTCCAAGTACCATACAGACATACCAAATATTCTTTGTGTGTTCTTGGACTTGGAGAAGGTTGGTGATGATTTTCTAATTGGCAGGCCTAGAATCACTCCGGAGACAGTACTCAGGAACACCAAGAGTTATTGCCTTGATTACATCAGCATCTTGGCCAGGCCTTTGAAGGGCTGGCTGTCCTGATTACATTAATTGAGGTTTGAAGACCTATTCTAAAAGTGGGCAGCACCATTCTCTGGGATGCATCAAACACAGACAGCTCGCTGAATGCAAGCATTCTTCTCCCCTGAATTCTGGGGCTGTGAGGAGCTATGAGCCAAGGTAAACCCTACCTGAAGTTGCTTTTGTCAATGCATTTTATCACAGCAACAGACATCAGGGATGTCTTGGAGGAGCTCAGGCCAAGGGTTTTAGCATCTGACAAGTAGGTAATGCAGAAAGAGAGAGCACAAGTCAGTCTGTAGCTCAGGCCAAGGGTTTTAGCATCTGACGAGTAGGTAATGCAGAAAGAGAGAGCACAAGTCAGATTATGAGAAATGAGCAGTACCTTCAAAACTGTTTCCATAGTGAAAAAGAAATTTTCATGAACTGCTAGTTTAAAAGGGTCTTCCAAGAACCCAGCAAAATTCGTGAGTAAGGCTCAGAGAGGGTCACAAAATTGGGTGTTTCTGAGTTTCAGGAATAAGAATAAAATTCATAAGCTTTCAGAATTAGGGCTGTAGGGGGACAGTAGATAGATCTGGAGTCAGTATGTCATCCGACCTTCCAGCAGCAAAACCGGCAGCTGGGAAGCAGTGAAGCCATGCAGAGTCACATGCAACCTTGTGTAGACCCTGCCAACCTCAGTGGTGTGGGGCAGCAACACATTTTCAGATGTTAGAAACCAGAACTACTGTGTTCTTTCTCAGAATGCGATTGGACAGTGTGCTGCCCCAAAGCAAGGGAACAAATAACAAAACAAGAATATGTTTGGGTCCAGAACAGGTGATATAGGCAAAGAGTTATGATCTATAGTATTCACAGAGCAAGCAAGGGTCCAGGAGTCCTGTCACTAATATGGCCAGTAGACACTGATTATATGAAGCATCCATGTAATGAAAGAGGAGAGCAGTATGACTGAGTGCAGACACGAATGCCTCCAAGGGCCAGTGTGTCTCAGAAGAGTCAGGTGCATGAGAACCTGCAATGATTATCTAATTTAAAGCACGGCCCATCAGGGCCTTAAAGGAGGCATCTATCGCATCTTGTCACCTGGTGTATCCAAGCAGAGCAACTCAATTTTCTGTTGCTGTTTCATGTGTGTGTGTGTGTGTGTGTGTGTGTGTGTGTGTGTGTGTGTGTATGCATGCATGCACACATGCTTACGTCGTGTAGGTGTAGATATATGTGTATATTGATTTGCAGATGGAGATCAGAAACGAACTTCAGATGTGGTTCCATGCTCTCTACTTTGTTGAGATAGTCTCTCACAGTTGGCCACTGCATTTGATAGGCTTCTGACCTCTGAACGTCTAGATACTCTCTGTCTCCACCTCCCATTTCACAGGATTGGAACTGTAGCTATGTTCCACTTTGTCTGGCCTTACATGGGTGCTCAGGCTTCAAATTCAAGTCCTTACAGTGGCGTGGCAGATGCTCTCTCCACTGAACCATTTCCCCAGCTCACATCAGCACCAACATTCAATCTGTTCTCCAAGCTACACAGTTAGTACTTCACAAATCCCCTCCTGGTTCAGGAGGGGAACCCTACATGTGCTTGGTCTGGAAATGTTCAGCATAGTACCCTCTTGTGCCTGTAAAAGTCAGAATGTTTGAGACCACAACAGCTCAGGGCGAGGTAACCAGGAAAAAGGGATTCTTGATAGCCCATATGAGGACAGTTCTATGCACCAAGAAGAAAAACTGCCAGTTCATTAGAAATTTGTATAAAAAGTATTGAGTCCATGAGTAAATTCAAATGAGGCAAATAAGATGATTTAGAAGGCACAAAAGAATTCAGCAGTGTTTATACTCCTAGGAATGTTGAAGCTGTGCCATGTATTGTTAGTTCTACAGCTGGATACCCTTCTCTTTCCTGTAGCCCATTACTTCTCCTTTCCTTGTTCTGTCAGTTCCCAACCAGCTCAGGGAAGTCTTAGCACTGTCTGACTGGGAAAGGAATTTAGCAACTGCTAGCGGATGGTGTGAGCGTGAACAGGCCCTCCTCGCACAGCTGCTTGCTCCCAGCCTGCATGGCTGCATTTGTGGCCCTCCTGGTTGATTGCTCCTCTGGTGCCTCTTGTCCTCTGAGCCAGTTCCTTCTGATTCCTTATATATTAATTTCTGCACATAAGAAAGACAGGGTTGAGTCAGCCGGGCTGGGCTGTGGTACTTCCTGCACGTGACCTTGACTTACCAGGCTGTTTTTTTTTTTTTCTCGTTGACTGAGCCGAAACAGCACAGTGTGATTGAGTGTGAAGACATGTCCTACACACCAGCCTGTATTTATGTGGTATTAATTCCTCACTCTAGGCTCACCATCATGGATCCTCTACGGGAAGCAAATGGCACCTTTGCCTTAAACCTATTGAAAACACTGGGAGAAGACAGCTCAAGAAATGTATTTTTGTCACCCATGAGCATCTCCTCAGCCCTGGCTATGGTCTTCATGGGGGCGAAAGGGACGACTGCAAGCCAGATGGTTCAGGTAAGTGCACCATTCCCAGCAGCTAAACACCATAGACTGTCAGCTGAGCTCGACTTCTACATTTCCAATCTTAAAGAAAAAATTCCATCTTGAGGAACACATGGGAAGGAAATGACAGTGGTTGGCGAGTTGAAGGGATCTCCGTGGTCCCTTCTGTCTTCTCTCTTGCCCTAATGAATCTCAGCCTTTTACAGGTAAGGAACACTGGACTGATCTTGTTCCAGGACCTTGAAGTTTCCTCCCAAATGGGGTCACCCTTGGCTGAGAGACCAGGGTCAGATCCATTAGGGCTTCTTCTTAGATATAATGCTTTTTAGCTACAGAGGTGTATGAACTGCAGAGGCAGACTGTCCCAGCATAAGACAGGGAGACAACCTTGGGCAGGGACTTTGCATTCTGGGTTACCTCTGGGCAGTGCCTTTCCATTTTTACAAGGCGTCATGTCATTGTGTTTGTTTCTTTCTCAGTTTGCCTCCTGCAGGAAGAGAGTTGCGGCCTACAGGCTTGCCTTCAGTTTGAACTGTCTTTTAGATCCAAGCTACTGCAACTAGTGATAGGCAGTTCGTCTGTTTCCTGTGGGAATAGTTGAAGTCATTCATGTAGATTTTCATCAGGCTTAGAAAGTCTAAGGAGGTATATCTAAGGTTTGACACCTAGACGTTCACCCTTGGCTGGGATCTTGCTTCTTTTTCCAAACAGCTTTATGTGGTAGCAATTACTCCAGTATTTTCCATGTGACCTCCTACAGGATGGCTTGGATTTCCTTCCAAGAGCGCAATGGTGGTAGCTGCCAGGCCTTTTAAAGCCCAGTCCTGGAACATGGTCACTCTCCTAAATTCTGGTGGTCAGACAGTGCTGGAGCCAGCCCAGACCAAGAGCAGGGAAGAGACTGCATGTCCTTGTTCAGAAGCCAGCTGCACTTGAGTGACAGCAGGTCTGGTTGGTAGCCATGCTTGAAGCTTGAAGCCATTAGTGACCATGAAGATCTGGGTTGGTGAAAGGCCGTTTCTGTGCTTTCCAGGGCTGGCAGGGCACAGAGAGGACCCTAGGCAGGGAACCTCCCAGGTACCTGCATCTTTAACTACGTGGGTTTTGAGTGACAGCAGGATTCTGACAATGAACTTAGGGTTGACTTATTTCCCATAGCTGGGCCTGATGAAGTTGTGTTTTTAATCTGTTTTGATTTCAGGCACTTTCTTTGGATAAATGCAGCGGCAATGGAGGTGGAGACGTCATCCACCAGGGCTTCCAGTCACTTCTCACCGAAGTGAACAAGACTGACACACAGTACTTGCTCAGAACAGCCAACAGGCTCTTCGGGGAAAAGACGTGTGATCTTTTAGCGGTAAATGTCTTGTAGTATTCAGAGACGGTAGGCTGAGGATTCACTTTACTCCCTTGCCCACTATTAAAGTTTTGTATTTGTTTATATGCTTTGAAACTATATGTGAGTATATTCCTATTGTACAGAGTGTCTAAATAAAAGCTATCTTCTCATTCTGCTCCTTCTACAAATAAGAGCTTCCGTACGTGAGGGTGATGTTTGTATTCCTGCATATGCAGAAATTTAGTCGGTGAGAATTTGCCATGTGTCGTGCTACTATGTGTATTATTTTCTAATGAGTTTCTTTTATCTCTTGAATATCACAAGACTCTGCCTCACTTTTGTTATTGCAGTTGTTGGTGTGAGAGATGGAACCCAGGGTCTCAAACATTTAAGCTATAGTTCTACCACTGACCCACACCCCAAGCACCATTCGGTGCTATTAGTCATCATATGAAATTCCTGAGTAGAAATGTATGGTGACATAGTAAACCATTTTTATGTGGGTAGCATTAGCTTGTCCCCAGTGTGGGCCATTACCAACACAGAGTTACTGAATGTGCATTCATGCCCATGTGCCTTAAGATTGTAATATGTATTGCTCCTTTGCGCTCCCAAATTGCCAGAGACATCAACAGACTTTTTATTTATTATCCTTGTCATGAGCTATGCAGAATCTTAATCTTTTACATTTTGAGATTGGAAACTTTTTTTTGAACATGCTCAAATTGAGCATCCTTAAATTAAAAAAAAAAAAAAGAAAGAAAAAGAAAACTGAAACCTGAAGACTCCTGAATCTAAGTCACACCTGACCCTGAGCATTTTGGGTAAAGGACATTGGACTAATATGTGAATTGTTCATTCATATGCTCTATGGACATTTTTGTGTTGGGTTATCTTCCTTTTTATTACTTTATAAGAGATTTCCTTTTTGGAATGTATGACATCAGTCTTATTTTTTTATTGTAATTTTCTAACCTATTTCAGATGTCTACAGCTATAAAGTGATGTCATATGAAAGAGTATAGCAGAGTGTTTGCTTAGACAGCAATAAGTTCTGTGCACTGGTTTGTTTATTGCACATTATTTCACTTTCTTTGCATCTCTAGCTGCTTTCTATGTTGTTATCATTTTTAGGCCTTTTTTCTTCCAAGACAGGGTTTCTCTTTGTAGCCAACTCAGAAACCCACCTGCCTCTGCCTCCCAAGGGCTGGGATTAAAGGTGTGCACCACCATTGCCCGAATGGCTTTTTTTTTACATGAAGAAAACCAGAGCTTCTCTCACTGGAATTGCTAGCTGCCTCTTCTCTGGCCCAGATCTTGGCTGATCAGCTTTTTATTAACCAATCAGAGGTGATAAAAAACAGTTCTTATAAATCACTGAGACAGGAGATGCTCCAATGATCGCGACAATGCAAATGTTCTTACTACAACCAGACCTCTGGGCACAGAAATAAGTGTCTGAATACACAGTGCACAAAACTATTCCCCAACAGGCAGCGTGAACATAATGGGAATTTTAGCCTATTTATGTTGTATGGACTTTTGTGTTGTAACATGGTAGAATGTGGGTGGTCCTCAATGTCATTGTCATTTCATAGAGTCTATCAGCAATGCTGTTGCTGATCAGTTCCCTGTAAGACCCTGTGCATGCCAACCAGGTCCTTCACTACTGCACTGCACCACTCATCCCCAGCATGGGGTTTGGTTTTGTGAATTGCTCACTCCCTGAAACTGACCTACCTGACATGGTGACCATGAACACATAGCTATTCAAATTCCATATCATGAAGTACAATAAGTTAAAATGAAATATTCAGTTTCATAGCTTCCATGGCCTGGTGTCTGTCTCTATAGGAGACACTATTTTTGAATGGTGCAAATTTGCTTTTTTTGCTTTTTTTTTTTTTTGTTTTGACATAGAAAACTGTGGTAGAAGGTCCAGGGTTAACCCTTATTCTGCCAGTGTGGTAGTCTCAAGGGTCCAGCTGTTCTTCATGCTTTTTAGTGGTTCTTATACCAACCAGCATCTTACGTCATTCATAAGCTAAGAGTAATAATGCTGGACAGCTGGAAACAGGAAGGCTAGATTTTATAATCTTTCTGTATATTTGTTTGCAAATCATTGTTTGTTTACAGGATTACATTTTGATCATCTGCATTTGGGCAATGGGAAGGAGGCTGCTGGTGCTAATCACCTCCATGGCTGTATAACTGTGTTGTTCTGTCTCAGTCTTTTAAAGATTCCTGCCTCAAGTTCTACGAAGCAGAGATGGAGGAGCTGGACTTTAAGGGTGATACAGAGTCGTCCCGACAGCGCATCAACACCTGGGTAGCCAAAAAGACAGAAGGTGAACAGAGTTGTTTGGTTTTAGTGCTGAGATTTGACTGCAGGGCCCTGAGCATGCTGAGCAGGATCTCCTCTGCCACTGAGCCATACCCCATCTCTCTTAAGCAGCTAAGCCTATTTTTAAAAGAATGATACATTTGTTTGTTTGTTTGTTTGTTTGTTGTGAGTTTGTGTATGTCTGTGCATACCTGCAGTCAGGACAACACGCAAGAGTTAGTTTTCTCTTTCTACCAGTGGGTCTTAGAGATTCTTTTTAGTTCTTCAGGTTTGGTAGCAAGGAGCTTACTTTATTTGCCAGACCATTCCTCAGTCTCTAGTCTTTTTGTTTTTATTTTTGCTATTGTTTTTTGAGACAAAGTCTACCATGTAGCCTATGCTGTCCTGGAACTCACTCTGTAGACCAGGCTGTCCTGGAACTCAGGGGTCCCTTTGACTCTGCCTCCCGAGTGCTGGCATTAAAGGTGTTGCTGCCATGCCCACCTCATAAATCAGAACTCTTAATTTTTTTTAAAGATTTAATTATTTATTTTATATGTATGAGTACACTGTAGCTGTACAGATGGCCGTGAGCCATCATGTGGCTTCTAGGAATTGAACTCAGGACGGCCACGCTCACTCTGGCCCCGCTCACTCCAGCGTAATACACTGTAGCTGTCTTCAGATGCACCAGAAGAGGGCGTCCGATCTCATTATGTGTGGTTGTGAGCCACCATGTGGTTTCTGGGATCCGAACTCAGGACCTTCGGAAGAGCAGTCAGTGCTCTTACCCGCTGAGCCATCTCGCCAGCCCAAATCAGAACTCTTAAGCTTTACCCATCACAACTCCTTCTTGCCTGAGAAATTTTTGTACGACCTTGTATAATATTACATTTATATGTATTATTACAGCTATACATTTAGATAGTCTATAGAAATGTGTTGTAAAACAACTTGTTGGTATACCTGTATTTGTCATATTTAAAGATGGAGCCAAACTTTCATGTTAATGAGGAAGTTTATCTAAACACAATATAACCCAAAGAGATTATAAATTTAAAGCTTTTAAAAAATCTTCATATGTGTTTATGCCTATATAAATTTATGTGCGCCCTGTGCTTTCCGGTGCTTGAGAGTCCAGAGAGTGACAGATCCCTGGAACTGAAGTTGTAGGCAGTTGTGAGCCGCCTAATGTGGGTGCCATATGAACTTGTAAGCATCTAGTCATCTTTCCATCTACCCAAAGATGTAATAACTCGATGCTGAGAATAAGAGTATGAGAATATGGAAAGACTATTTTTATCTCAATGAAGTCATTCCATCTACAAGAGCAGAAAAATTTGTATGTAGTCACAAATGCTGCATTTCTAACCTGACGGTTTCACATATGAGCTGATAGGTTTGCCTCAGTGTTTGTTGGCATTGTATTTCATTGTGCTATACAGTGGCATGCAGTTCCAAATGTCCACGTGTGTCACAAGGTCACAGTGAAGTGATGTGAAGCAAGATGGAGCCGCTGCCATCAACACCTGGGGCTCACGCATTTGGATATGAACGAAGCTCTGGTTATTGCATGTTCAGAATGCTTTGACCATTAGCAATTTGTCCAGTAACTACACATTAGGCAGTATGATCATGATCTGCAGTTTACAGGGCTTTTTCCAAGTAGGTACAGACTTTACAAAGCTGTCTCTAAAATACTGTCAGTGTCTGACACTTTGCCTAGCTCTTTCCCGTTCCTTTTCATTTTTACTTTTTAAAGCTGGAGGCTCACTATGTATTTCTGGCTGACCTTGTTATGTAGTCTGGGTTGGCTTCAAGCTCAGAGAGATGGACCTGGTCCTGACTCTGGCTCGGGCTCTGGGATTAAATGGTGTGTTACTACATCTGGCTTTCCCCAGCTTTTAACAATGTGTCTGTGACGTCTCCCAATATTTGATACACCTCTGAATGACCAACCTGCTGTCTCTCCTATCCTTCGTCCATCCCTCCCTTCCTTCTTCCCTCCTAATCTCCCTCCCTCCCTCCCTTTCCTAATTTCTTCCTTTTTAAAGGTTGTTACAAAGAATCTAAAATGCTTTTTCCCTGCAGCTCTTCCCTCTCTGGGTGAAGTGCTCCCCTTCTGTAGCTATGTAGCATGGTTGCAGATACTGGGCTGGGCCCCCATTTACCTGTGCCTGTGGACTGCTTTGTCCTTGTAAGGTCAATTTTATAACTGCTATTCTACTTTCCATTCTTTTAAAGCTGATACATAAGTAGGTATATCGACACGGTTCTGTGTGATTTTCAGTGTCTGTTCTCTAATGTTCAGATCAAGATTAAAAATATCTATTACTTCAAATATCTTAAAATGGAATTTATAACCAGTATATTTGAAAGCGGCCTAGAGTTCCTTCCTTAAAGTTGTAGTTAACAACTGTCTCTTTCGAGCTCAAGTGTATTGAAATTCCAACTGCACATTTGGCATCAACTCATGCATTTTATGTGTTTATTTGAACAATGAAGTTTTTCTTAAAACCTTATACCTTAAACCTTATCAGCTTTTTTTTTTCTCTGTAACTCTTTAAAAGAGTGTGGCTTTGGTGCTGGAGAGAAACTTCAGCACTTAAGAACACACACTGCTCTTGTAGAGGAGCTGAGTTGGTTCCCAACACCCAAGCCAAGTTCCTATCATTTCAGTTGCAGGGGATCTAACATCTGGGGCCTCTGAGGCTATCAACACATATGTGGACATACTCTCTCACAAACACACATGCATAAACATAACTACAAATAAATCTTTAAAAAACAAAAGGGTGGTCATCTTGTTGATGTCAGGGTTGTGGCTTCAAGGCTAAATGTCTCTTTATATTCAGAAAAGTGAAATCTCTTATGCAAACGTCTGATCAGAGCAGCAGGTGGCGACATTTGCCTGTCAGCTTTTGGCATGTATCAGCCATCTCTGTTAGCTAATTGGGTCTTGTCTTTGTTACTGTCCTGTTGCTATGAAGAGACACCATGACCAAGGCAAGTGTTATAAAAGAAAGAATCAAATTGGGAGCTTGCTTACAGTTTTAGAAGGTTGATTTCATGATCATCTTGGCAGGAAGCAGACAGGCATGGTGCTGGAGCAGTAGCCGAGACAGCTTTACATCCTAATCCACAAGCAGCAGGAAGAGAGAAGGGTGGGGGGTGCTGGGGGTTTTTGAAATCTTAAAGACCACTCCCAGCAACACATCTTCTCCCTCAAGGGGAGGGAGAAGATACTTACTAATCCTTTCCAAACAGTTCAGCTGAGGCAGAGCGTGCAAATATGTGAGCCTGTGGGGCCCATTCTCATCCATACCACCACCAGTCTTTAATTAGCTTTCTTTTTAAAATTCCTTCTTTCAGATAAAATCAAAGAGGTGCTGTCTCCAGGTACAGTGAATTCGGACACTCAGCTGGTCCTTGTGAATGCCATCTACTTCAAAGGAAACTGGGAGGAACAGTTTAACAAAGAGGACACCCGGGAGATGCCATTCAAAGTCAGCAAGGTAACCACAGTGCAGTAGCTAAGGAGGCTCCTGGGCAAGGTCCTCGGTTCACATTGGCTTCTAAAACAGGGTAAGGAGGTTCTTCCTGTAGCCTGTGCCTCTAGGGTCTCTGGACCACTATTCAGGCAGGATCCTCTCTCAACCTTGGGGCCTTTCTCTTCCCTTCTCCTTTCACTTGTTGGCAACGATGGCTGCAGGCTACATGGTTTCAGGGCTGGCCCTGCTTCTGTCATGGGCTATGCTGTTCCTGACAGATGTTGAGTCCAAACCTGATGGCAGAGCTCTGCAGTGTACTTGAAATGGTCTTTCACAGAAGTTTGAAAATAGGAAAGTCTAAACCATAGGTGTGGTTTATGAGTCTCCTTGTGGCCCTGAATGCAGCCCATCTCTTGTTCACAATCCGTTCTTTTCAGTGTGTCTTCCTTCCCAGAAGTGCTGCCTTGTGTCTCCTGCCTCCTTCAAGAGGACCACATCTCATGTTGGTTCCTCCAAAGCAAAACAGAGGGAAAATGACCTATCTTACCCTGGTGGAGAAACAGCTGAGGGCAGAGAGCTGTGTACTGAGTGCCTGGCTTATGGTTGGCTCCTCCTCGGGCCTTCCAGGAGGAGCCCAAGCTGTGGACGTCTAGATGCTGGGTGGAGGGAGTTGGGGACAGAGTGGACCTGTGGGCTGAGGACAAGCCTGGGGCCAAGGGGTGGATGTGGGGGTGGGGGTGCGATGGGAAACTCTGGCTTAACTCATCAGTGATTGTTCTTAGCTTGGTGGTGGTTATCTGGGAGCGCAGAGGGGCCTTCAGTGGGAGACTTAGGCTGTGGCTCTGTAGATGAAGGCTTTCTCCATGCTCCCTGCGGTGGTTCTCGACGAAAGAGACAGTCCATGTTTATCCATACTGTTTATTGACTATTCATCATGGAAGATGGGTGCAAACCACCTTTTTGGGATAGACCAGAAATTAAACACCTTTAGTAGGAAGGAATGTCCGGGAAGGGAAGCTTATTGGCTAAACCCTCAGGGCCTTTAGATACCTCATTAGCATGGAGAATTCTCTTCTGATCTACATGACCATAGGTCAAGTTGTGATCCAGGCCAGAAACCTGGTTGGGAGCAGGGAGCTGCCTACTGTCTCTAGTGGGTGCCCGGGTGCTGGGAACTCTGAACCTGCTCAAACTTACCAAGTTTCTGTTATATGAAATATTAAAAAAAAAAAAAAATGAACTGGCATGTACCTATGCTTGTGCCAGCAACTCTCTGCCCTGTGTGGCTGGCCGGCCATGCACTGGCGGGCAGCGGCCGACCTGTGTTTATCTCATAGAGACTCTCTGGTCTGGAGCTCCTGAAACATCTCCACCCAGCTTGCAAAGTTCCCACTGGCAGTTTGCTACCATGCCAGCTCCATGCTTCAAATCCCCTACCACCTCCGTGGTGCCCGTCAGGCAGTCAGTCGGGCAAACCCACACTTTGCTGCTGCACCTTTCTCCTGAGAACCCAGACGAGGAAAATGCAATACAAACTTAGTTTGGAAACAATGGTAACTCAATTGCTGGGTGCAACAACTAAAATCTTGAATTGTAAACCTTATTAAATCTAAATCCTCAGTGGCAAATGCTGATGCGTGTGTCATTGAAACCAGGAGACACACCTAATTACACGTGGTCCTCATGCTATCCCTGTTCAAAAGGGCCTGTCTCCTGAACTGTCCAACCTGGAAGTCCCGCCTACTTACCCAGTGATTGACTCCTTTATTCATTAGGGGCTTGGTTCAGGAGAAGTCATCTGAGTAGGTGACTCACTCTGCAGCCCCTCCCAGGAGTGGAATTAGCATCGAAATACAAACAGTGCAAGGCTGCTCCCCTACACTTTCCTGGCCCAGGTCCACTGTCCACACTGGAGAGCGGGAAGTGGGTGGAGCTGGGGCTGCCTGAGTGGAGTGGAGTGACGTTCCTGGGAACTGGCTCTCCTTTCCTGCTATATCACTTTTAGCATGGGATGTTTGTCTTCATGCTTACAGCAGGCCTTTTACCCTGATGTAGTCCACAGGGAAGGACATAGGACTGAAAGCAAAAAGCCTTTTTTTTTTTTTTTTTTTGAGGTCTCTCTCATATATTACATAAGTGGAACTGCTTACTGTGGCTCCTATTAGATGCAGAGTTAGAAGGCATTGTCTTGTTTCCTTGTCTCTACCCTAGGACACAGACAACTGTGTGGCCACAGCCGCTGTTGATGGTAATCCCTACATGTGGCCATGCCTCCAAAGACACAAGATCTTCTGTTCTGTGGATCTTTATTTAAATTATGAGCAGAATTCCTGCCCATTAGTTTCCCACTATAGCCTACAGATCACTTGAGATCCTATTGTGTACCGTGCACTAACTGGCTAAGTGTGCCTGCCCTCATGAAGTTCTGTTTTTTTTCTGGGGAGAGAAATGTGAGATAAGCGTAGGTGAGAACACAGTGGTCGGCTGCAGAGACACAGAGAGGCAGTGGCAGGATGCTGTGCTTTGAGTGTAGATCCAGTGAGAGCTGCTGAGGAAACTTCACTGTGTGACTGCATAAGAGCAGACACCACAAAGTACAAAGTGTGTTCCGAATTCTTCCGACCAATGTCTTGGGAGAAAGAAACATAATCTAGTTAACCACAACACTACAAACATCCCTATGACCAAAGAAGAGAGTGAAGTAGGATTGGAAGCAGGGTGGGCTTGTCTTTATTATTCTGGGATGTTTTAAGGATTTTAATTAGCCTTTGTTCCTGGTAGAGTGATACCACAAAGTGTTATCCAGCCACAGCAGTGTGGTCTGATTTGCCTTGTGCTGGGACCTATGGCTGCTGTGCTGAGGTCAGTGACAAGGAGGTCATCAGAGCATCCCAGGGCTGTGCTGATGGCAGTCTCTTTAAAAAGCAAAGTCAAGTTTTGGTTATAATTCAGAGATACAGACAATACAGTTTTGTAATGAGTCAAACCAGGGTATGAGAGAAAGACAGGACTCAAGGACATGAAATGGGATTGGCAACTGGAAGGAGGACTGTCAATCAGGACGAGTAAGGCTTATAGGTGGAGCAACTATAAAAAAGAATATCAAAGTGCAGGAGTCAAATAGACTATAAAATAATTATTCCATTCTTTAAGGAGCAGTTCAGGCTAGAACAGTGAATTTGAGAATTATGTTCAAAGTCTATCTCCTCCTAATAGAACAGAATTGTTGGCCCAGGACATCACAGGTGTTGGGGGACTAGGTCAGTCAGCTTCCTGTCATTAAAATGTGGAGACACCCAATTTAACAATAGAAAGGGTTTATTTGACTCATTGTTAGAGGTTTATGTCTATGATGAGATGGATCCATTGGTTTGGGCCCTGTTTTGAGGGTTCTAGAAAGGAATACTGGGAGCAGGCATTGGAGCAAAATGATTCATTCCAAGACCAGGAAGTGAAAGACAGGAAAAAGCTCAGGATTCCTCGGTTCTGTTGAAGGGAACATCTCAACAATATAAATTCCTCCCTCTAAGCCTCACCTATTAGAGTTTCCACCACAATGCCATGCATGGTGGCAAACACCTTTGATCCCAACACTCAGGAAGCAGAGCAAGGTAGCTCTTTGAGTTCAAGGACAGCCTGGTCTCTGTAGCAAGTTTTAGATCAATTAGGGTTACAGAGTGAAAGTCTATCTCACACAAAAAGATTCTATCTCCTCCCAGACTTGCACACTGAGGACCAAGCCTTGAAAAATGGGCCCTAGGGTTCATGTAAGGTCTAAACCTGTGTTTGAGAGGCTGATGAAGTATTCTAGAAGTCAGTTCAAGAATATGCTCTCAAGGCTGGAGGTGGCTCAGCAGTTAAAAACACATGTTGTTCTTGAAGAGGATTGTAGTCAAAATCTAGTACCCACTGGTGTCTCATAACCACCCATAACTCCAGTTCCAGGGGATTTGATACCCTTTTCTGAAATATACAGACACTAAATGCCCATAGTCATATGATACATGTATATACGTGCAGGATTAACACTCATACATATAAAATACAATTTAAAAAAGCAAGCATTCCTAGTTTCAGTGCCTGGCTCCTTTGGTTGAATTTGCCCAATGTGTCACTTGTGTCACCTTTCAACTTAATATTTATCCTTCCTTTACAGGATGAGAAGAAACCTGTGCAAATGATGTTTAAGAAGTCTACCTTTAACACGACCTATATTGGAGAGATATTCACCAAGATTCTGTTGCTTCCCTATGTTGGCAATGAGCTGAACATGATCATCATGCTTCCAGATGAACACATTGAGCTGAAAACAGTAAGGATCATGGGGCTTTGATGGAGCTGTGATGGAGAAAGAGTGGTATTTGGGTTTCTGCTGGAGCAGTTCTCCTAGGCTCCCATGATCATGTTTTTAATCTTTCATTCTTGTGTGGCTTTGGTGGAACCCAGGACCTGAGCTGCTCCCTGTCCCCTCCCAGCTACCATAATAAATCACAGCCACACTTCCCTGGGCACTGGAGAGCCTGCCTGTTGTTTCAACTACCTGCTGTGACATCACTGTCCTAACGTCTTCACCTCTCTTCTAGGTGGAAAAGGAAATAACTTACGAGAAATTTATAGAGTGGACGAGTCTGGACAAGATGGACAGAGAAGAGGTAGAAGTATTTCTCCCAAAGTTTAAGCTGGAGGAGAACTATGACATGAAGGATGTCCTCTTCAAGTTGGGCATGACGGATGCCTTTGAGGACGGCAGGGCAGACTTTTCTGGAATGTCTTCCAAGCAAGGCTTGTTTCTGTCTAAGGTTGTGCATAAGGCCTTTGTGGAGGTCAATGAGGAGGGCACAGAGGCTGCAGCTGCCACAGCTGCCATCATGATGCTGAGGTGCATGAGGTTCACTCCCCGCTTCTGCGCTGACCGCCCCTTCCTGTTCTTCATTCAGCATGTTAAGACCAATGGGATTCTGTTCTGTGGCCGGTTCTCCTCTCCCTGAGGAAAGGGTGTTCCTGTCAGTCTTTTACCCACTCTCCGTGGTTTGCCTGTAACCCAAGTGACCTTATCCATAAGTGCAGTGGCAATTATGAAATAAAGGGCTTTATGGCACCGTATCTTCAGAACTGAGTGTCTGTCTGCCTCCTAGGAGGGCTTTTTCTAGGCTCTGGATCTGCTCTCCCGTGGGTTTGTGGTATTGCTGGCTAGAGCTCATCATTGCTGCAGGACCCTGTGGCTGCCAACACAGGCAGCCACGTGTGCTTCTGTCTTTTCCCTTGATAGCATCAGGATCTCATCCCACTTTTAGTGAAAAAAGTCAGCGCGTTGAAGTTTCAAAGAATGGACAGTAGGGAAAGCTCCTTTTCCCTTATCTGTCTCCCCTGTCATATGGTATGACACATAAGCCTCTTTAGATACTTACTGACACTTTCTCCCAGGGGTTGGAAACATGAGGTCCTCACTGACAGAAGCCGTCTAGGAAAGGCTGTGACAAGCAAGTGAGTTTTCTGGAGAAGGCCCACTGTTTTACACGGCTCTGGTGGGTGTGCTCTGGAGAGGCATAGCCCCGAGACTTTGTCTCAGGATTGCTTCCCATTGCTCATATGCCTCTCCTGCCACCATTACATAGCCTTTGGCATCAGCCCACTCTATTGGGCAGATTTCCTGCAGATCAACATGAAGATGAACTTTCATGAATTAATGATGTTTATATGAATTAATGACTATAGAATTCAAATAATTTTAAGAAGAAACTTTAAGGAGATGGTTTTAGTTGTTTTTCCATAAAGATGTAATAAAGTTAGAATAAAGAATAGAATGTGCACTCTCCTCATAGAATAGTAAGTAAAGACTGCATTTTAAGGGATACAATGAGCCTTCTTAAATTGCACTAAGAAGAGAAATAGGCTTGGAACAAGTTTGTGATCAAGGAAAAATATTCATTCTAGATCAGGCCTAAGGATGAAGCCACAGATATGCACTATGATATAGCAAGGCCGTGTGAAACTTTTGCTTTGACCTTATAATGAGCTTATAGAGTGAAAGACTGCTTTGAACTTTCAACATCATCCTTACTTCCCTTTTATATAAAATTTTATCTGTGAGGTAATTTTATAAAGAACTTTTTTTTCTAAAGGTATAGAAAAGTTGAGAGAAAAAGCAAAATGTGACTGTTGGGATTCTGTTCCATCCGCCATATATATATATATATATATATATATATATATATATATATATACCTGCCTGTCTATATGTATATACATACATGTGTATGTAGGAACGTGTGTGTATATAAGTATGTATATACACTTGTGAAATTGATGAAATAGGTGGTCAGGCCTGGCCAGAGTATGACCTCTCTATCCTTTTCTTTTTAACCAGCCACATAAAGTTAAAAAATGCAGAGTTTCTTGCTAGGCATTCTTGACAGCCCTAGATCATTACATTTGTTCCATCACTGGTGCTGACACTGTAAATTGTCCGCTGCTCTCAGCTGGAGGATTGGAGGATGTTGACTCCCAGTAGCATTGATCTCAATCACTGTTGCTACACCCCTAACTGTCTATGATGTCAAAGCTAGCCTTTGATAATTCACATAAACACCAGGTGACTTTCTACTTAGTGACAAAGTATTATAAATAAAGTGAGAAGTTTCTGCAGCCATGTTGGGCACTTGCTCTAAATACAATAGAAGCATTTTTGAGGAAGGTAAGACATTAAAGGGGCCAGGGTGTATGTGAAAGATTTTCATCTTGAAAATCTAAAGGATGGCAAGAAGAACTTTCCATGATCTGTGTGCAGTTTTGCAGCTGCCTTCTGGCTTCACCAATGCTGCTGCAGTGACAGTAGAGCTGGGTGATGTTAAGATGAATGGAATTTAGGAGTTGATGTGAAGAAAAGGTGAGGAAGGCTTGCTGCCTTCAATGCTCACCATTTGTCAGTGTTCTGTTGATATAGTAAAAATACCTGTGACTACATACACCAAGCATGAGCATGGTGGTACAGGTGAATGATTCCAGCACTTGGGAAGTAGAGGTAGAAGAATCTAGTGTCAAAGCCATCTGGAGTTAACTAGAGTTTAATGACACAAGTTAAGTGGACCTAGCAGACACTGACAGAATATTCTATGCAAATACTAAAGAAATCACATTTCTCAGCATCCCATGGAAATTTCTCCATAATCTATGACATATTAGCAAGTTTCAACAAATTTAGGAAAATTGAAATAACATCTTCCATTCTGTCTGACCACAGTTGAATAAACCTGGCTACCAATACAAACTACAGAAAGCACACATACCCATGGCGGCTCAATGTACCTAAATGGCAGTTGGGTCAAGGAAGAGATCAATAAGGAAAATAATATTTCCTAGAACTGAATGAAAATGAAAATACAGCCTACCCAAACCTATGGGACACAAGACAATTCTAGCCGGGCAGTGGTGGTGCATGCGTTTAATCCCAGCACTTGGGAGGCAGAGACAGGCAGATTTCTGAGTTCGAGGCCCGTCTGGTCTACAGAGTGAGTTCCAGGTCATCCAGGGCTACACAGAGAAACCCTGTCTTGAAAACAAAAAAACAAAAAACAAAACAAAACAAAAAAACCCAAGACAATTCTAAGTGAAAGTAGTTCATTACAGCAATAAGTACCTACATCAAAAATTTTGAGAGATGTCAAATTAATAACAATGCATCTGATCCT
Source organism: Montemys delectorum (assembly GCA_019843815.1). Taxonomy (NCBI): domain Eukaryota; kingdom Metazoa; phylum Chordata; class Mammalia; order Rodentia; family Muridae; genus Montemys; species Montemys delectorum. The sequence goes on from JADRCD010222996.1 coordinate 32,552, forward strand.
TGGGGAAAAAAAAAGAATAAACAACAACCGAAAAGAGTATGGAAAGAGGTAAGCTAACCCATGGCTAAAAGCAATGGAGGTAAGCTAACCCATGGCTAAAAGCAATGAGATAGAAACAATGGAATACAAATAATCAAGGAAACTGGTTCTTTGAAAAAATTAATAAGACTGACAAACTATTAGCCAGTTAACAGAGACAGAAGGAGAGAGACAGAGAGTCAGAGAGAGAGAGAGAGAGAGAGAGAGAGAGAAGAGGATCTACATCAATACAATTAAAGCAGCAGGGAGACATCACTGTAGAGAGTGAGGAAACCCAAAATCATGAGGACATACTTAAAAAACAATTGATAAATGAATTTCTAGATTTATATTACCTACCAGAGTTAACTCAAGATGAAGTACATAATGTAAATATAGACAAATGATGAGATGGTAACAGTAACTAAAATTTCCCAGCTAAAACGAACCCAGGTGGATTCTGTGAAGAAATGTGCCACCTATGCTCCTCAAACTATTCTCCAAAATAGAAAAGGAAGGGACATTTCTAAATTCTCTACATAAGACTAATATCATCCTGAGACTAAAACCAGAACAAAAGGAAGAAAGAAAAAGAAAATACAGAAAGACAGAAATTGATTATAGTCCAACCTCCCTGATGAACATAGACATAATAAATCACAATGAAACACTTGCTAAGCAAATTCAAGAGCACGTCACAGAGATCATCCATCATGATCATTTGGCTTCATCCCAGAGATGCAAGGAGGTTCAAGATACCTAAAACAATAAGCCCAATCTACCACATAAATGCACTAAAGGACATAGACCACGTAACCATCTCATAGATGTAGCAAAGGCCTTCAACAATACCCAATATCTTCCCTTTGTGGTAGAAGTTATGAAGAATCTAGGGATATGGGGGTCATATCTCAACACAATAAAGGCGATATACAACATGACCAAAGGCAACGTTATCCTAAATGGAGAAAGACAAAGTATTTCTTTCTACTAGCATGAGAGATGAGACAAGGATGGCCACTCTCTCCGTTTCAGTTCAATATTGTGCTTTAAGTCTTGGCTAGGACACGTGGATGAGATAAAGGGGATACAAGCAGGAAAGAAAGAAGTTTAAGGCTCCTTGTTTGAGTATGCAATGATTCTATGTATAAAAGATCTCAAAGCCGCCTTGGGAAAACTACAGATAATAAACACTTTTATCAAAGTAGCAGGATACAGAATTAACACATGAAAGTTGCCTTTTGTATACAAACATGCCAAGAAGAAAATTAGGGAAACAATGCCCTGAAAGTTTTTTAATCCCTTCTTCCCCAAAACCAATGTTCAGCAAAAGATAAAGTAAAGTGACAACCTACAGAATAGAAAAATGGTTACCAGTTGCATATCTGACAGAGTGTTAGGATCTAGAATACATGAAGAATGAAAAAAAAAAAAACCTAGATATGAAGACATCCAATAATTAAAAATTAGGAAATTAAGAAAAGGAACTAAACAGTTCTCAAAGAATAAATGCAAAAGGCTGGTAAGTATTCTTAAGAATGTTACATTCTTGGCTATCTGGAATATGCAAATTATGCTTTGAGATTTCATCTTACAAGTCAGAATGACTAACAACAAAAACAAAGCTAATCCCTCAGACGACAAATGACTACAAACGCTGATGAGAAGTGGGAAAGGGGAGGGCCTCCTCACTGTTGATGGGTGTGCAAACTGGCACAGGAAGTGTGAAAATCACTTTTGAATTCCTCAGAAAGCTAGGAATGGATCTACTCTGTGATCTAATCATCTGACTATGGCATTCTGGGGGCATATTCAGCAATATTCTCTAAATCTGAAAAGTCAAAATGTTACGGATTCAAAGCCAAATTATATTTGGCTACTTGGTTCTGTTATATACCTTTTGTTGTATATAACTTTCTTGTGATCTAAAATGGAACTATTTATAATTAGATAATCTTCAATGAAATCTGTGGCTACCCTATTAAAACTCATCTTTAGGGACTGGAGAGATGGCTCAGTGGTTAAGAGCACTGACTGCTCTTCCCGAGGTCCTGAGTTCAGTTCCAAGCAACCACATGGTGGCTCACAACTATATGTAATGGGATCTGATGCCCTCTTTTGGTGTACCTGAAGAGAGCAACAATGTACTCACATAAAATAAATAAATCTTTAAAAAAAACAAAAAAACAAAAAAACTAACTTTACTCTGCCCCACCATAGTGTCCTCTAAAAGCAAATCTTCAGATCTTATTGGCATTTCTTTATCAGTGCCTCTTCTGTCATCAACTCTTCTATTTACCTTCCATTGTCTCCTTTGTTTAATCACTTCCAACTAAAATGATTTTAGATGCCATAACCTATGCTAATGAGTATCCCTTTAATACCTAACTGCTTTGACTTATACCTATAGGTAGGCACCTTTTTAGCCTGGATGCCAATCCAGTTCTCCCAAAATATTTTCCAGCCACACTGTTTGTACTCATATGGGCAACAGCCTCTTGACGCACTAGTATAAACACAAGCTTCTGCCCCAGAGACCAGCAGGTACTAGACACTGCTCATTGTAGATCATGAGGCCCAAACCTAATCTGTGGCTGTCTAATTCTAGCTGAGAAGGAGCTAGATTCAGCCCATGCCCATTGTCCCTTGGGCCTCCTCTATCTTCTTTTCCTGTGCAATCATTCCTCTACTTGTTTTTGATAGGAGCAAAAAGTCTAGGAATGTAACAGACTCCAGAATAGACTGCTACTCAAACCACAAAACAATGCCTGTGAGCATCTAGCTATCAAAGTTCCATGTATATGATGTCTCACTTAAGAAATCAGTATATATCAGAGGGGGTATTGGTATACACATATTCTGCTCCCTAAAATCTTTCTGTCTCTTTCTGGGGAATCAGAGGGCCTGGTAGCAGACTCCTGCTCTGAAACATCCTCCATCAGAGCGCTGAAAGAGAGTCTAGGTTTGCTGACAGGTTTGGTAGTTAAGAGCACTGACAGCTCTTTTGAAGGGCCCAGGGAATCCAATGCCTTCTTTGACTTCTGCAGGCATCAGGCAGCATGTGGTGCAAAGGTATATGTACATGTAGGACCCAGGCATACATACATATGGTGCACAGGAGTACATACATGTGGTGCACAGTCATACATACGTGTGGTATACAGGCATACATACATATGGTACACAGGCATACCTACATGTGGTGCATAGGGATACATTTATGTGGTACATAGGCATACATACAGGCAAAACATCCATACACATACACATAAAGTTAAATTAAAATAAAAAAAAGAAGAGACCATGACTCTGGCATGTAGGCCTAATTCCTATCTTCTGAGGCTCTTTCATAAACCACATCTCAATGGTTTTTGAGGCTTTTCAGGACCACGTTGATTCTTTTGCCCCACAAAACTTCAAAACTGTGGTGCCCTTGACATACTAAAAACACCAGCATTTGGAATAATGTGCTTTGTTCCTGTCAATCAATCAGTAAACAATACAAACCGCTGTTGAGGTTTGATCTTTTGATATGTATTGTAATGATAAGTACTGCCCCCCCCCCCAAGGCCAGGTTGCTCCCAAGAACAAGAGAGTCCTTATACAAGGTGACCTTGCTCCTTGGTTTATAACTATAGGTTAAATAAAAATGTGGACAGCCAATAGCTGAGCAGAAGAGATATAGGTGGGGTTTGTGGTTCCCAAGCTTGGGGTCTGAGAGGACCAAGGTGGAGAGAGAGGAAGGTGGACAGAGGAGAAGACACGGTGGGGTAAGAATATAAAAAAATGGTTGTGAGGGCTGGCCAATTGGAGTTAAGACCAACCCAGATTGAATATAGTAAGTAATAACTCCAGTTTATTGATAGGAAAGTAGATTCTAATAGCATAGAGGGTAGATATCTGCCAAGATTTAGTGCGGATAAAGGCTTATTATAAATCAAAGGTCGTGTGTATCTTTTATCTGGGAATTAAATAACCAAAGGGAGGGTTGAAGCCCCTGATTGGGATTAAATATTTTCAGCAACAAACTGCAGGTAATAACTTAATTAT
>JADRCD010222997.1:0-18974 GCA_019843815.1 Montemys delectorum
GGTGGCCTGAGGGTTTGTGCTAGGCTCCATCATCTCCAGCTGTGTTGATGAAACTAGGGTAATCCAGTTACTTAGAGCTAGAGTATTTAAGGGAGAAGGTGCTCAGGTACTCTGGAAGAGCACAAGTCACTTTTAATCACGGAGCCGTCACCCTAGCCCTGTCACTTCTTTTTGAGAAGCAGATTTTTACTCTTAATATTATGGTGTGTGTGTGTTGGGGGGATGTGTGCACCACAGCGTTGACTGAGCCGTGTGTGTGTTGGGGGATGTGTGCACCACAGCGTTGACTGAGCCATGGTATGCCTTCATCCTCCTTGCTCTTTTCTTTTTTTGGAGAACGGGTCTCGGGAGCCCACAGGGCCCGAAGTGCGTATGTACTTGATGGTACCCTTGACTTCTGATCTTCCTGTCTCGCTTTCCATGTGTTAGGATTACAGGTGGTTGTCACCATACTTAGTTTATTCAGTGCTTGGATGGAACCTACGGCCTTGTGTATTCTAGGCAAGCATTCTACCAACCGAGCTACATTTGTAACCTATCATTTAAAAAATAGTTTTCCTTGTGTGTGGCAGGTGTGTATATGAATATGTTAAGTGTATGAATGTATATATGAAGACATACTTGCATGCACATGAAGTTGATGTCAAGCATCGTCCTCAACTACTCTCCACCTATTATATTATGAGAGGCCTCTTGCTAAAACTAAGCTTCAGCTTGTTTAATGAGCCAGCTTGCTAGGCAGCATCGGTGATTACAGTTTTTATATGGAGCTGGGGATCCAAACTCTGGTCTTGATGCTTTTATGGCAAGCACTTGAACTGATAAACCATCTCCCTGGCTCTCCATCACTTCTATCACTGCTGGCAACAGATTTTAGGCTGCATGTATGCTAGGCAAGTGCTCTACCAGTAAGAGCCTTCCTGTCATTTTGACTGATGACTATAGAATGCCCATATCACAAACACCCATGATGCCCTAGCAAGAGTCGTAGGGAATACTACCTCTTAGCCCTCCAGGCACTTGGTATGACAAGTGTTCCAGGACCACCAAGAACACTGAGTTAGCACACAATCTGCAGATACAAATAGGCATCTGATGTTTGCTCCCTGGGATGGGTAACTGTGACACTCCAGGAACCATGAAAGAAGAAACACTCGAGCCCAAGGCTGGGGCATGATCTCAGGCAGTTTGTCCCAGGGTCCAGGTTTGAGACTGGCTCAGCTCCACCTTCCTCCAGAGGTGGGGCTTCCTTTTTTCTTACTCAGCATGCCTTGTCTACTCAAATATGCAAATAGGTTTCTCAAAGTTCCTGAGAAGCCCATCTGTGTTTGTTTCCTCCAAGGAAAATTGCCAGAGACTTTTTTTCAAGAGGATAGAATGAGAACTTTATGCTTCTCATTCCCATATTTCCAGGAATCCAGGCAGGGCAGCATCCCCTGTCCTACCAACTGCCCCGGTCTACAGAGCAGGGTGCTCTCGGAAACAGTTGTCATTCCTTGTTTTTCCCACGAGCACAGCACCAATTTCACAGGCAGACAGCTTGCTGAAAATGCAATTACCAGAAGTGAGGTCCAAGTAGACCATGGCATGTCCCCTAATCAGGGAGCATGCAGCCTGCCACCAGGGACACAGACTCATCTTCTTCTGCAGTGCTGACCACACTTATCTCTGCTCTGCTCTCAGAATGGCACATTTGCATAGCATATTGCATAATTTCCTCTTTGAAAACAGCCCCAGCATGAGTAAATAAAGTTACCTAACTCTGGAGTGAAGAGAAGACTCCAGATTTCCAAGAAAGATCCAAGTGCTTGAGCTGTGCTGTCATGCTTGGTGGCCCAACAGCCTTTCCCAGGGGCCTTACCCAGAGCCCCTCAGGAGTCTCCTGAGGTCTCAGCTCTGAGCCTTCCCTGGATGTGCTCAGGGTCTGTCCACTCCATTTTCTAGCTGAGGAAGGTGCTTCCCAGCTCTGAGTAACCTGTCTGAGCCTCGATTCCTAAAGGGACACATGGAGACACACCTTCCTTTTGTCCTGTATGGAAGATTCTTGAAGAAACTCTTTCGCATTCCCTCTTCTAGACATTACATAGGAAAAGGGTTTATGGAATGGAGAGATAGTCATAGGGTCTGTCTGTGAGGTAGCAATGGGGTTTCAGGGAAGTAAGGAAAGAGCTAGAATAGTGCCTGGCACAGAGATAGGTGTGCAGTGAACATACCCAGCAGGGGCATGAAGGTCTGCTAGGGACTACAGTGAGGGGGCCTGTGCCAGCAGCCCAGTGTGCTGCCTCTTAGGCTCTGTAGCTTCCATCAACGTATGACCTTTCTAGGTGGGCTTTAGTTGGTTTCATTGTTTCTCAAATTAAGAGGTTTAGACTAAACCACACGCCTATCTTCTGATGGGAAAGAACGTCTAAATTTCATACCAGGGGACACATTTATGGCTGTTTGGCAGAAATTAGTTCTCAGACTGAATGCTTACCGGCATAGGAGGCTGATTTTTAATTAGCTTGTGGGAATTCAGTATACTTCAAACATTAACAGTAAAATATGGGAAACCTCTGATGGAGATAGGCCACACCTTTGGACTTAAACAAAAGCTATAGACTTCACGAACCAAATTTCCTGCTTTGTATTTTCAATTTCTGGTGTTCACAATGACTACCAATGACTTCCTGGCACCAGAACAGCACTTTCAAAGTGTGTGATATAGACTTGTATGGTTAATATAAACCTAACCTAATCAGCATTCCTCAGTACAATACTATACCCAGTCACATGACCTGTCAATCATTAAACCCTGCCTCCGACATAATCAATACTGACATACTGAACTATTTTTCCTTCTCTTAAAAATGAACTTGCTGGGCTGGAGAGGCAGCTCAGTAGTTAAGAGCACTCTGCTCTTGCAGAGGACCTAGGTTCATTTCCTAGCACCCACATGATGGCTCATAATTATCTGTAACTCCATTTCCAGGGGAGACAGTGCCCTCTTCTGACTTGCACAGCCAATGCACACACATGATGTGCAGACATATGTTGATTTTATGTGTATATCTATACATATAAAATAAAGATAAATATACTTAAAAAAGAATTAATCAAGAAAGGAAACTTTATTCACTCAGTTATTTCACTTTAGCCATTTGGCAAACTTGTCTCTTAGCGGAACTGGGGACACAGACATGTAATCTCAATAGTCAGGAGACTGAGGAAAGTTGGAAGCTACCCTGGGCAACCTAGCAAGACCATGTCTCATATATAGCTAGATAAATAGGGGATAAGAAAATGGCTCAAAGTGCCATGAGACCCTGATAACCTGAGTTCAACCTCAGGAACCTATGCAGAAGGCAAGACATGGTGGCATGCTTCTGTAATCCCAGCACACCTAAAGGGAGTTGGGGGCAGAGGAAGGTGGATGCACTGGAGCCCACTGCAGTGGCACAAACTAAGAGAAACTGTCTCAGCAAGGTAGGGCTGAGAACTGGCTCTGAACAGTCACCCCCACCCTTATACTTCTCTCTCACGTACAATAGACAAATACACTTTAGAAGCAAATGAAGCCTGGAAGTGGCGCATACCTTTAATTTCTGTACTTGGGAGGCAGAGGCAAACAGATCTCGGTGAGTTCAAGGCTAGCCTGGTCTACAGATCGAGTTCTAGGACAGCCAGGGCTACACAGAGAAACCCTGTTTGGAAACATCAAAAAGCAAAATGCAAAAAGAGATGGCTCAGTGTGCAAGTATAAAAATCAGATACTGTAGCATATGTCTGTAATCCTGCTGTTCCTACAAGGAGAATCTCTGGAAGCTTCTAGCCCAGTGGTGAACAATAAAAGACTGAATTAAACAAGGTGGGAGTTGAGGACCTTCCTCCACTGTGTCCTGACCTCATGTGCGCCACAGTCTACATGTGTCCACTCACACATTCCAGCATACATGCAAACACACATGTATAAAAAGTAAATAAATACATTGGGAGTTAGTGAGACGGCTCAGTGGGAAAAGGCATTGGCCGCAAACACCTGATGACCTCAGTGTGATCCCCAAACACACGTGAGGGTGAGAGGATCAAGTCGACTTTACAAAGTTGTCTTGTGCCCTCCCAAACCCTGCTGTGGCATGCACAATAATTACGATTTAAAATACTAACATAGGAAGATTTTGATCCTGACGTAAGTGTACAGTATGTCCTCATAAACACCATGGCGAGAAGGGGTGCCTGCTTTGGATAAGTAAGGCACTGGGGGGGCCAGAGTGACTACAGAGTCCCTGCTCTCACAGGCCAGGAGGGAGGAGAAGGAAGGAGATCCAAGGTGTGACTGTGAAAGGCCTCTGTAGGCTGAGGCTCTTAGCAAGTGAATGTGTAAAGGTCAGCCTGGAAGGCTGTGTAACATGGGCTATAGCCAGGAGAAAACAGGCAGGGCTGGGAAACTTGTCTTTAGTGGGGCTGGTATATATGGGTGGGTAGGGGCTAAGGTTGTAGATCCCAGGGACCTGTTAGTCAGGGTAGCTTATTAAAGCCATGTTAAGGAACATAAATAAATGCCCAGGAAGTACAGACTAGGAAAAGTCATTACTGTAACTACAGGCATTTGGGCATTCTGGCCTTGAATTTAAGTTTACAATGAAAACCCAGACTACATGTGAAAAAGAGGTTTACTTAAGGTTAAAAAAGAAAACAACAACAACAACAACAACAACAACAACAACAACAAACCCTCAGGATTGCTCACCCATTTCACTATCAATCAATCAATCAACCGACCGACCGACCGACCGATCAATCAAATATTTACTGAGTATCTGCTATGGACCAAGCACTGGGGGTGCAAGGGTAAAATGAATCCCTGCCCTCTCAAACGCACAGTCTTCTGGGTACAGCCAGCCCACATGGCAGGGGGTAGAGTAAATCAGGAAGTGTAAGCTGCTCAACTAGATGTAGCACTAAGCTTAGCCTGCTCTGATTCCTTAAAAGGTCTTTGCAAACCCTGCAAATAGACCGCTTCCAGAAATTCTGTTCACTTGCAAAGGTTATGGGCATAAGGGTATTTAATAGGCACCGACTCTGTGTAAAGCATTTGAAGGTATCCAAGCAGAAGTGCACTCACTTGAACCTTGCGCATGAGAAAGCAGAGCAGTGTCAGGCAGGACCAAGCAGCAGCTGCCTGAGCTGCTGCTGCTGCTGACACTGATCTTCAGAAGGGATGGTTCCAGGATCCCAGCTGGAAATACCCAGTGAGTTCAGGCCAAGCTCCTCAACATACACCTAATCAAATGTCAGACCCTAATCCTGAAAGATTGTGTGGGTCACACTAAGACAGACAATCTAGAAGACCCTGAAAAAGGACATGTGGCTCTACTAAGATCAGCTGCTGGCAAAGTAAGAGCTAGGTCATGTTCATTTGGCTAGGCTGCATGGATATTACTTTTGCCAAGTTCTTGGTAGTGGAAATATTCCACCAGGAAGAGAAAAGTTAGGCTGAAGATAAGCAAAAAATCTGGGTATGACAGTAGGAGGGAGCAATGGGTTGCAAGCCTGGCCTCCATGTTGCCAAAGATCCTGAAGGTCTATAGCAGCATTGAGTACGAACCCCACCCCAGTCCATGAGAGATTTTCCAGCTTGCTGCCTAGAAGCAGGCTTATGGAGTTAGGAAGTCATAGACTTAGATTTGTTAGGCAATAAAAAGAACTAGTTAAATAGTCCCCAGGCAGGCAATCTAAGTTAGATAGTGATGGACACTTGGAGGGATATGACTGGCAGGGGGCAGGACCTGTTTGCTTAGCTTAGGGAAGTCCTGCCTATCTGAGCCCTAGGTGTAACTGGCCAGATAAGAATCAAGTCTCCAAGGTGTGGGCTCCCTGCCACAGGCTAGTGGCTGAAACTGAGTGCAGCTCTGGGCCTCTACCTGCCACCTTCCACTCAGGCATGGGGAGGAATAACTGGGCAGAAAGCCAATGCCCAGCGGACTGCTCTGTAGCTCTCACTTGAGCCTACTTACAATGGTTGTGAGGAGTCTGCATCCTTGGCCTGGTACCAGGGGAGGACATTAGGGCTCAGCAAGGTGAACACAGGGCTCACCCTTTATTGAAGGAGGAGCTGGGATTCCGCAAGATTCCCAACCCTGTGTCTCTTTTTTCCTGGTCAAAACCCATTTCTAGGCTATGCTGCCCCGCAGGGCTTTCTATGCAGACCGAAATGCCCAACAACTCTGCTGGCTAGTCTGAAAGAGCCTAGCCTGTGTGGCTATTTCAATTTAAACGAATTAACATTAAATTTAAAATGTACTTCCAAGGGCCAGCAAGACGGGGTTCAGTAGGTAAGGATGCTGGCTGCCAAGCCTGACAACCTTAGAGCAATCTCTGGGACCCACACAGAAGGAGGAAGGGTTCTTACAAGGCGTCCTCCCCAGCGCCCCCCCCCCCCACACTCACACACACTCTGCATGCACACATGCACTCATACATACCCTAGATTAAGTGTATGCAAAAAACTAAGAACTGCTTTCCCACTACGGTAGCCTCACGTGACTGCACAAGGACTCGAATGTGGCTAACATAACTAAGGAACGGGATTTTGATTCTGCCTTCATTTTCACTCATTTCAGTTTTAGTAACAGGATTTGTTTTTCCCTCTGTCTTAGAACACAGAACAGTCAGAATGTGGCTTTGGAGGAGTTCACTGACAATACCAGTGAACAGGGAGGTAGTGTGCCATGCTGGGCTTGATGAACCACTGGGGCATCCTCATCTCGGAAGTAAATAACAGTCCTAAACTCAGTACTACAAGTCAGCGCTCTCTGGCATTAATGCTTTAGGTAAAGGAAGATATAAAATAGCAGGTCAGGGAAAGAAATTAATTAACCTAAGCCTTTAAAAATATTTCTGATACATCGGATTTAAATGAAAGGTTAATACACACAATTGAAATATTAAAAGGCACTTATAGAGGTCCAAAGAACACAGGGAGAGATCATGTGGAATCTGTCAAGGATGAGGGGGCTCATTAAATTTTGAAGATAAGGCAGTTGATAAGAGATGAGAAGCATTTACTCACAGCTGAAAATTTAAATTAGAAAACCACCTTCTAGTCACTCTCCCAGCTACTGGCAACACATTACTGTCCACCATAAGGGAGGCCTTCCAGCTGCGCTTGTCCTTGAGCCCCAAGCCCCCTGTAGAATTACATGCTAGAGACATAACCACAGGTGGGTACAGAGAAGACCCAAAGAGGTCCATGTTCAGGAACAGGTTCAACGAGGAAAAACTTACAGATAAAGGGGAAAGCACACCAGTGCCTCTCATCAGAACACTACAGAGCTAGGGTTTGTTTGTTTGCTTTGTAAAACTAGAGGATTGAACCCAAGTCTTCTGAAAGCTGGTAAACTCTAAACTGAGCCACACCCTTAACTTTATAGTCTGTTTTGGAAAAATGACTGGAGAGGCAATAGCTCAGCAGTTAAGAGTCAGATGGCATGAGTCTGGTTCCTATCACAGGCATCAGATTGCTCACACTTGCCTATAACTCCAGTTCCAGGGGGTTGACACCCTCTGCGGGCATTGCACACACATGGTGCACATACCTACATCCAGGAATACACATATACACAAACAACAAATAAATACTGGGTGTGGTACTATACATCTTTATTCTCAGTACTTAGGTGTACTCTATGAGTTCAAGGCCAGAATGGGCTGCAAAGTGAGATGCTGTCCATAAAGAAATCAAAAGGCAAGCCGGGCGGTGGTGGAGCACGCCTTTAATCCCAGCACTTGGAAGGCAGAGGCAGGTGGATTTCTGAGTTCAAGGCCAGCCTGGTCTACTGAGTGAGTTCCAGGACAGCTAGGGCTACACAGAGAAACCTTGTCTGGAGAAAAAAAAAATCAAAAGGCATTGAAATAGTACTGCCACAGTTGTACCATTCATTCAGTATTCTCCTTAAGTTACATCCCTACTTTTGCCAGTTGATTTTTTTTTTTATTTTTAAACGTGTGTGTGTGTGTGTGTGTGTGTGTGTGTGTGTGTGTCTGTTGTGACTGTATGCCAGGTACATGTGTCTGCGTCACTGTGAGTACATGTACCCCTGGAGGCCACAACAGAAGGTTGGCTTCCTTGGAGCTATAGCTATACATAGCTGTGAACAGTCTGATGTGGTTGCTGGGAACTGAACTCAAGTCCTCTGGAAGAGCAGCATATGCTATTAACTCCTGAGCCATCTCTCCACTTGACTTGAATCACTGTAAAAGGACATTTGTATTATTTACATCAAATTATCATCACCATCATCATCTGTCAACAGAAGACGTAACTTGGCAGAGGCAAAATACTTCATATATGTGCCAACAGAACCTGCCTCAGGTACCACGCTGTGCAAGTACGGCAGGCCAGGTCAGAGTGGGTGTGCACAGAGCTGAGGGGAGGAATGGAGGTGAGAGAACGGCAATACCAAGGGGAAGGCAAGCTGTTAGGAGCATTTAGGTTACGGCATTGTTACACACATCTCTTTAAAAAACACTGGTCTCTTTCTTCTTGTGTTTTTACAGTGAACTGATGAATACTTTCATTTAGAAAAATGACAGTGGTCCTGATTTCTCCCATAGGACAGCGTGCTTCTTGGTCTAGGGGTTTGGGAGAAAACAAGCCAACTGTAATCATGGTGAGGGGGGTGTGTCGGGGGGGGGGACAGGGAGGAGGGTAGGAACTACCTAGCTTGGTTTTCCTGGGAGGATAAAGTATGTCCACAGTATCTGTGTGAGTGACTCCCATAGCAAAGCTCTGATGATGGTCACATCACTGACCTGTTTGTAACTCTTCTCTTTTTCAGCTGCCCAGAAAGCTGTGGCAGAGCTGTGAGATGTTCCAATTGCTTAGCCTGTCTCCCTCAGATAGCCTATGCCGGGCACACAGCTGGGCTGTCTGAGTGGAACAAGTTGGCCTGGACAGAAATGCCAAGGTGGACTCATCAGAGAGTCTAGGCCCTGGAGTTAGAGACAGGACATGCACCATGTGGCTAGTCTGGGCTTAAAGCCTTAAAAGCTGGATCCCCAACACCATTTCTGAGACAGGGTCTCCTAGAGCCCAGACTGGTCTTGAACTTCCTGCAGCCCAGATTGAACTGATTTTCCTGCCTTCACCTCTCAGTGTACTGGGCTTACAGGGATAGCTGACATGTTTAAGTGGAGTTGGGGATGGAGCCCAGGGTTCCAAGCATGCTAGGCCAGCTCTAGTCCCTGTCTTGTTTCTTGTTCCTTCTTTCTTGTGTAACCTTTCCTGTCTGACTTCTTCGTATATGACCTAGAAAAGGCAGGCTTTCCACCTTCCATAACATTACCGCCCACCTTTCCTGCTACTTACAGCAAAGATCCCAAACTTGAAACAGAGTGTCATTTCAAAGACTTACCCACTTTAAAAAAAAAAAAAAGATTAGCAAGTGTTCAAAGAAGAAACAAGTCATGGAAAATGTGACTTTCTGCTTCCTCACACCTCCCCAGAAGAAAGTAGGTACCTTCAAAGACATCCCCAGTTCTGAGGGAGCTAAGAACTATCAAAGGTTAAAGGCTGTGCTGGGCTCACCACTGCTGGACAACTTTTTCCATTATGTACTTTGAGGGCCATGGCTCCTTTAAGTCCGCTCCCACTTCTTCCTTATAACGATAACTTGATTCATTCTACAGACTTTATTGATTTCAATGTGATTCATGTAAAATTCATGGCCACCCTGCAAAGCTTATTTTTCACATTTGAGTTACAGTATAAACTGTATAGCAGAAATAGGAGAGAAAGGAGAAGGATAGGGTGGTGTGTGTGTGTGTGTGTGTGTGTGTGTACAATTTGGACAGAGAGTGCCCAGCAGGTCTACAAGGCCCCTAAGGAAAAAAATGTAATGGTTTCTTTTCTAAAGAAAGGACATGCAAAAGGGCGACATGAGGTCAATTCTTAAGAAGGGAACTGCCTGGTGTGGGTGAGACAGGTCTGCAAGGCCTCTACTTCAGAGAGTGAGGCCTCCCAGGCCTCTCAGCTGTCCCCATCAGAGCAGCTGGAGCCAACAAGACCCGTTAGGCCACAGAGCCCAGCTGCCTCCTCCCACAGCTGTGCACCTGGGCCTGGTGCAGACACTGCCTCCAGACTGCTTACTGGAATCACATTTCAGGCCTGGAAACTTCGAGGGCTGGGCCTCCCTGCCACTGGTAAGAGGGTTTCTGGGTCTGGCCTTTGGAACCCCTGACTCATGCCACTTCTCTGTTGCCCTGAGCCCTGAGCTTGCATCTTCTGGCACCCAAAAGTGACACAGCAAGGTGGGTCATTAAGATAGATGTGGCTGCAAGCCATGCAGAGCTAGCAGGAGCCCATATTAAAGCTGAGATGGGGGACTGCTGACAAGTGGGTAGACTTATTCACTACAGAGGCTACCACATACAAAAAAGAAATCAACTGCCATATTTCCCAGGTGGGCACAGTGGAGCAGCCTTCACCCAAAGGCTCTCACTACTCCTCCTGTCACTGTCACTGTCAGATCCCAGTCCAGCAGGAAAAGTATCCCACGAGTCACTGCTTCTCGTCTTACCCTTCACCTAGTCTGGCTGTAGCAATGGCCTTTCTGGAGCAGCTGGAGGCATCGGGAATTTTGTCTTCGGAGGGTCTTCACTCTATATTGCTGTGTTCTTTTTGCTGTTTGTGTAGATTTGTGTCCTGCCCTGGTACAGAAGTATTGACTTTTCCCTTAGCCTGGCATGTACCTGTAGCTCTGCCCCAGCCACTATGTTTAAAGCAAAATTCACTTTATTTCAAAAGACATTTAGACATGAAGGGAAGGACTTTGTTACTGTTCACATCCAAAAAGGAAGCAGGAGAGAAAGATACCGGTACAAATGCAAATCCGGCATGGCCAACAGACCTGTACACCCATCACTTAGCAAAAAGATGGAGAGTTGGAGGCCAGCCTGGGTACATAGTGCTATTTTGTACTAACTAGCTAACTAACTAGCTAACTAGCTAGCTAGCTAACTAACTAACTAACTAACTAACAAAACAATGATAACAGAACGAAACCCAAAGCACTGTTACTAGCCAGGCATGCCCCCCTGCCTGCCAGAATGTGTTAGTCAGGCTCACTGTGAGGAAGTAGAGAAAGACAGAGGGAATTCAGGGGGCCTGGGAAGGGAAAGGAGTCCCTGCTCCAGAGCTCATTCAAAGGCCTACAGAGACTGTGTCTGTCTATAAAGACAGGGCTAGGGGGACATCAGTGACACTCAGCTCTGCTCACTTAGGGCAGGATGCTTGGGGCCTTGAGTTTAACTCTGTTCACAGTCCTCACCCCTCACACATCTCACTTCCAGAGGAATCTTTACACTAAGACAGATGATTGGCTTGTATGTAATCTTTACATAATTTTAAAGGTCTATTTTTCAGCTTTCTCTTGAAACAGTGTTGTAAATTATACCCTTTAAACAATGTAACCTAAAAAGCCATGCCCTTTTGTGTCCATTGTAAATACATCCAAGTCAGACTCTCAAAAAGTCTGTGCCTGTGTACCATGACTTTCCCCCATGGCATTTAAGTATGCCTTTTCCTCTATCGTAGTAACGCTGCTTTACTTTACATTGGCCTGCAAGTCGTTCTTGAGGCATAGTCAAACCATAGTCATGGTTTTACTGAGCAGTATTCCTTAGGCTGCTGGTGGCACTACTGTGTGAGCTGTCACCCTATCCAGCTGACAGGATGGCAGCAGACAAGTGTGCCTATGTAACTTGGTTCAGTTGAAGTGGGCCTCTCCCCTACCCCTGGTTTCTATCCTGTCTGGCCTTTGCTTTCTTCTCCCCACTGCTGTGACGAGCAGGTCTAATTTGGGCTAGCAAAGTTTGTGAAGGGATGAAGAGCAAGAGGACACTGATGCTCAGCAGGGAACACGGGATGGGACTGAAGGGAAGGCCCAGTTGAAGATGGCTCATAGGGACCTCAGTGCTGGACAGGGCAAGGTAGGGAACTTCCAACATCCTGACTCTTCTGCTAACCAGAGGACCCCATGATGGCAGCAGTTTGCATAATAGCTGCCATGTACCAAGGGTTATATTGTGGGCCTTTAGCATAAGGTAATTTAGTTTCTACAAGTATCTTGTTTTGAAGATGAAGCAACTGAGGCCCACAGTTTCAGAGAGATACCCAGGGTCACAAGCTAACAGAGCCTTGGTACTCAGACTCTAACAGACTCCAGTTCTAAGCTTCTGCTCTCACCATGATACCAAGAACCAGAGAGAAGGTGGGAAGGAGAGTGAGAAGGGTTGAAGGGACAGGAACTGAAGTCAACTATGCTCAAGTCTGCGTTTCCAAAATGACTTTTGGGATGCTTGCAAAAAACAAGGGGATGGGATGAATATGTTTCGAAGAGCTGATAGTTCCTGGGCTCCTGTCTGTTAGGCCCAAGCAGAGAGGGAGTGCCAGCTGGTAGAGAAGCCCTTGCCGAAATAAACCATGGTAGCTCGGGGTGATGAAGCCACCCTACCAGCCCTATGGTATCACAGACATCCACTCAGCTTAGTTAGTGAGCACCCCTGGCCTATGAAGAAAAGTGGGGTGATTCAGAAGGAGAGCTTAGACCTCCATCCAGTCTCAGCTGGCAAAACCTCTTAGAGGAAGCCTGCTGGGCCTCAAGCTTAGTGCAAGAAGCTTCCCCATCTTCCAAAGAAGGAGACCCCAAGGTCAGTCTAAGGATGTGTCCCATATCCATGCGCTGGAGGTCACATTACAGAGAGCCCTCATCCCTACCCTTCTATCTGCCTCCTTCCTAGTGCCCTTCCCTGCCTTCTAAGGTGAGGCAGAGTCCTAAGACTCGAGGAGGGTGAGAGAAGGAAGCTGCTGGGGGCACACAGCTCCACTGCCCCCCAGTGGTCAGCATGCTGCCACTGCCTAGGTCTGTAAGCTTTTACTGAAAGCCACAGCAACTTCCCTTTCACCCTGTGAAATAAGTGACATCCTTCTCAATACCAGTTATCAATCTCTGACTGCTTTTAATAGAAGCAGCTCACAGTGTGTGTGGGGTAGATATAAACAAGAGGGGAAAACTGCTTGCCTCAGGTCTTTACAGAGAGAGGAGGTGGGGTGCTTTAAAAGCACACTGCACCAGGGCTGCAGTTTCTCTGGGGGCTGGGGGAGAGGGATTACTGGAAGACACATAGCAATAAATGGTCCACTATGGCGACTGGGCTCCATAGCAGTACCCGTGCCTGTCAACATCACATCTTGCTGCTTGAGGACATTTGTCACAGAAGACTGTGGTTTGCCTGCCTGTCATCCCTTCTCTGAGTGGCTGATTCAGAGAACCCACAAACCCAGCAAGCAATGGACTGCTCCCAGGCTTTCCCTCAGCTATGACTTTCAAAGGGCTTCTGAAGTGTAGTCCTCTGAGGCAGGGCTGCCTCAAGCGACTCTTCTGAGGAACTGGGTTCATGCACATGAAATACTACTATTTGATGCAATGGAGTGTTTGGCAGAGATCTAACTAACACTGCATGTTTCTGGATGATTTTAAAATAAACACTGACAGGGTGGAGGGCTGGGAATGTCTAAACAGCCATTCCGAGTGTGAAGGATGGCCGGAATCAGCTGTGTGGCCTGGACGCGTGAGTGATGGACGCAGAAATTCCAACTGCAGGAAGTCGTTCCTGGCACCTCTCTGACGGGCCAACTGGCTTGGATGGGGAGCCTGGCAGTAGCTACACAGGCTGAATCATGCCCCTTGACAGCAGTCTTGGCCTTCTAACCAACTCCATTCTCTGAGGTAGGAGCCTTCTCCAGGCCACCTCCTGACCAGTGACAAGGGCTTCAAGTTGAGAACACTTAGATGGAAGCTGTTTTTCTGTCACACAGGTGACAAAGATGGCCGGTTTTTCACGATCTGAGCGAGCATTAAGGTCCCTACGTGCTCTAACTCAGCCCTGCGACTGCACAGTGGTAAGTCCCTTCCACTAAAGCACTGTGCTGGAACAGAACTGCTGACAGGGTTCACACTCCAGGTCCCCGGAGACAGGGAGTAACCAGACGCAGTACAGTGCCCGTGGTCATGGTACTCGTACACTGGACAGCATACTCTGGGCACTTCCACTGAATGCAGTCAAGTACAATAAGCTCCACCCTTGTCCCTGACACAGGAAAGCCCCACTTCAAAGTGCCAAAACCAAATTGCAGAACAAGATGAATACAGTCCCAATTGTGTAAAAATGGCAGCCATTTAGCAGGTCAGTATTTACTGAGTAGCAAATAAGAACAAGGCTCATGTCAGGGCTGGGGTGACAACACTGATACAAGGGCCAGGCTCTGTGGGAAGATAGGCGTGAATGTGTGCATGTCCCAGGATAGTCTAAGTGAGGCCCTGGGCAGGGGAGGGAGATGACACTCACCCTTTACCAGACTATGCATAGTTTTAGTCTTTTGCAAAGTAAGTATGTTCAGCCTATTATTTGCTAGCCAAACATGTATACAGCAAAGAGAAGGCATGGAACAGTGTTCCAACTTATAGCAAGCACCAGGATGGGCTTCTATTCTAGTGTAAATAAAGGGCAGAGGTGGTGTTAGAGTGAGCTAGTTTCCCAACCACTGTCAGTGGGTATTGATCCAGATCATTTCTGGTCTTTGAGAAGAGGGTGTAGAGAGCAGACTAGCAGCAAAGTGTACTGAGGAGGAGCCTATGGCTCAGGGTTATGGGCACTTTCAGGCCTGAGGCTACATCTAACAGAACACAAAGATTCACTTATACTGGGAATGCTGAGCTGCCTCAGTCTTCTCTTTCCAGGATGGCAGGTGCAGTGGAGAAGCTGTGACCCTCTCTAGGCAGCACTCTTTGGGTGTGGAGGTGTTCTGTACCTCCTACCTAATGGAAAGCCACTCCCTTCAGCTATAAGTGGGTCCTAGAGTGATGGTCCCAGAACATCAGCCTGTATACTGAAGCAGAATCCTCTGGCTTTCATTTTTGGCCAAGGGGTGTCTGATGCACCTAGAGCCGAGTCTTGTTATAAGGAATATTGGGGAATGAGGTTATCTTGAGCTCTCTGCCAGGTTCTGCCTGTCTTAGCTGTACGCCTTTGAGCTGTGCATGCAAACTTTCAGAACCTTCAATCTCCTAATCTAACCCACCGGCTGCTTCTCAAATACAGGAAGGTTAGGAAGGGTGGTGCCTTCGGCCTGAAACTTAAAGCAGGACAGTGTCCGTGTGCTGCACAGTTGGGATACATGGCTTAAACAATGGACCTGCTAGCCGGGCAGTGGTGGCGCACACCTTTAATCCCAGCACTTGGGAGGCAGAGGCAGGCGGATTTCTGAGTTCAAGGCCAGCCTGGTCTACAGAGTGAGTTCCAGGACAGCCAGGGCTATACAGAGAAACCCTGTCTCGAAAAACCAACCCAACCCAACGCAACCAACCAACCAACCAACCAACCAACCACACAAAAACACACCTGAAAAAAACCAATGGATCTGCTAGATGCATGGCCCATTGAGCCAAGTATGTCCATGCATCTATGTATGGCCACAAGAATCAACTCATTTAGACTCATTTCATAAAACAAAGTGATGACACTGCATCTTAAATGTTCTTAAGACCATCTTATAATCCTCCTGCCATATGATAAGCATTCCAGCTGGGCCATGTGGGCTGGCAGGGGCCCTGAGATGGCCTAGCAAGCACACACACCTCAAGTATCCACTGGCACCAGTGGTGGTACAAGATGGCACAATTGTGAATGACTTCAGATTTTATGAATTATGGATCCCTCAATGTCACTGGCATGGTTTAGGATGGGCTAACCTGCCGACCTTGTCCTGAGGGAGGAGGAAAAACTGAGAAAAATATTAAGCACACAATGAGCATGATGCAGTGGTTCTCAGACAGGACAGCTCAAAGGTGGGTTTCTAAGGCCTCTTGTGGGGCTCCCTGGTACCCAGGTGTGTGAAGTATGTGAATCAGGAAAAGGAAGGGGCAACACTGAGTTCACTGATACAGGACTGAAAAAGCACAGCCTGGATGATCTCTTCTGGATAGTGAGTGAAAAGACGTGGCTCTAGCCACCACTACCTGAACCTTTACATGGTAGCTGTCTTTAAAGGGAAACTGCCTATGAGTTCACATCCCAGGTCTATACTACAGTGAGGGCATGGATCAGACACCATGGACTGTCTCAGTGGATCTTAACAATGATGCTCTAGTTAGCAGAAAGCACCACACTAGGTTAGATCACTTGACCATGTGAAAGAGCTTATCCTAAGCACGAGCAAGGGGCTGCTCTCCAGGCTATGCCCTTGGCTTTGGAACTTATGTGAACGTCCCAGAATCAAAGGCCATCAAAGCTTCTTGGGTGTAAACATCACCAAAGGCAAGCCCAGCCGTGCAATAGCAGTAGCTCACGTTTCATACCCAGTGCTGTCCTTTCTACACCGGGTCTGTCTCACTTTATCACTCAGTCTAGCCTCACGGGCTCCCTGGGAAGCATCTGCTTAGACTCTCGCTACTTCCCAGAGGACTGGAAGCCTGAGATACAGCGGGCCACTTGCCATGGGTATAAAGACTACAGTGTCAGAGGGCACCTGGGTGCTGTTCCAGACCCTCTGGCTGAGCTCCCAGCCCCACCTGAATCTATAGCCTACAGACCACGTTCCTGCCTCTCCAGCTTCTCATTTTCTGGAACTGGTGAGGTAGGGACAGGGAGACCAGCAATTCTAGAACCTAAGGTTTTTTCTAGGCTTTACCCTCATGTATCAACAGCAGCGATGGTTTAGGGACATGAAGCATTTGCCGATCAACCTCTGCCCTGGCCAAACAGGCCTGCTCAGGATTTGTGTAATGCCCTGAAACCAGGCAAAGGCCACGCACGCTGCACTCTCCCCTTCCTTTCAGCTCTAGTGTCTGCTTCTCAGATTTCTTCATGCTTTGGGGTGGGGCTAGCTACAGAGCTATGAGGCTCCTGGAAGATAGGCTCAGAATCACCACCCAGGCACTTCCCCAAGTCTCAACAGTTGGTAAAGCCACTGGGACAGGAAGAGTATGTGTCCTGGAGCTAGAGTACACTCACTGCCCAGCTCTTCTGCTTTTCCCTGCTATAAAGCCAGAGGAACAGGGCATGTGCCAGATATTGTAGCCACAGGCAGATACATCCTGAGTGACAAGATGAGCAAAGCTCCTTCTTGCCATGGGACATGGTAGGAAGCAGGAAGTAAGTCTGCTGGGTAAAGTCATGGAGAGTTCAAGGAGTAACAGGCATGACAGCCAGATCCAGCCTGATCCCACAATCGTGGCAGAAGGCACTTGAGAGCAGAGGTCCACACACATTGTGACAAGGCAACTTAGGATCCAACAAATGGAGCTGCTCTTAGCTGCAGACTACCCCCTCCCAAGAGCTTATCAAACATGACACTGTTCCAAATATCCCATAAGCCTCACTTGCCTCTTAGGGTCTTCTGCTGTATCATGGCATTCTGTTATCCTTACTGCACACTTGCTGAAAAAGATGAGGGTGGCCAAGACACAGGGTGACTGGAAAGACCAGGAGTTAGCCGGATACGTCTGTGATTTCCAGGATGTTGTCCCAACCTGAAGCCCAGCTTCTTCCTTTGCTCTCAGGGAAACCATCCCACCTTTGTTTAAACAAGCCATAGATGTGCCTATCCTCCTGACCATCCAATTAAGGCCCATGGAGAGAAAATGGGGCTGCCATAGTCTTCTCAGACATTCTGGATTTAAAAGTCCCTTCCATCATCCTCCTAGGACACGGTTTGTGACCCCACTTATAGATGGTTCCTGGATGAGAAAGATATCTGAGAAATCTTGTACAGTCCTTTAGAGGATGGCAGAGCTTTGTGGAAGGAGAGTCTGGGAGCTGGCTCCTTCCCCAAGTCCTGACAAAGTCCCCTATTCTTCCTGAATGAAGCCTGCTGAATTCTGCACAGGGCCAAGGGGAGGCTCCTAAACAGAATCATGACTTATTCCAGAAGATGCATAGGCATCTGGGCATGGGTCTCTTCTGCCTTCAGGATTGATAGCAATGCATTACCTTTCTTCCAGGTTAGGTAACTGCGAGTCAGCTCAGCCATTTTTTTCCTCAGCAGCATCTACTGGAGTACCAGCTGAGGGCATACTTGCTGAGGGCACCAGGCGGAGGGCGGATGATTTACTCCATGGCCCGCCTGCAGCTAGGGATGACCTTTAGCGTTTCAGACTGTCTGCTGCGACTGCAGAGATGACTCACACAGCCAGTGAGTGAACAAGAGTAATGTGGGCTCTCAACTCCATTCTTGGAGTCATTCCAAGTGCTTAGTGAAGAACAAGGCCAACCCAAGTAACCATCATGTCAGATGTGGGCCAGAATGGCCAGGTCCCCATGCATGCCCTTAGGGTCTCTTTTCTGAAATAAGGCTGATATTTCATCTTACAGGCTCAGACCTTAAAGCTCTCTCTCATTTTTATTCATTTACCTACTCTACTGGCAGAGATTCAACTGTAGACAAAGAGTCAGGGTTTCTGCCTCCAAGTATGGTTAGCACCTATGTAACCCAAACAAACAGGGACTCCAAAATAGAGAAGTGCATGCATCTGAGGATGCTGAGAACTAGAGTCTAGTAATCAGAAAAGGTCTTGCTGGGAAATGACCAGCCTACTCAGAGTTGGAGGGGGTCAGGGAGTCAGCTATGCATAGATCCCTCAGCCATACTTAGGCCTTTACCTTGCTAACAAGTATGCATCCAGAGCAAGGGAGGCTTGAGTTTGGCAGTGACTGCCAACAGAGGCAGGGCTGTGTGTCTGGTCCCCACCATCCTCTCTCCACAAGGCAGCCCTGACAGCCTCCTTATCTGGACCTTTATAGCTGTGACTGGAGAGACTGCTGCTCTGGTCACTACTGACTCTGGTCTGTGGAGAAAGCTCTTCTTTCTGTCAATAGGAAGAGGAGGCTAGAGAGAGAGAGAGAGAGAGAGAGAGAGAGAGAGAGAGAGAGAGAGA
>JADRCD010222997.1:18984-38479 GCA_019843815.1 Montemys delectorum
GAGAGAGAGAGAGAGAGAGAGAGAGAGAGAGAGAGAGAGAGAGAGAGGGCGAGAGCGAGCAGAAGCGGGCCTGCTTGCCTCTATCCCCAGAGGCCCCGGCTACCCTTGCACACATCTCATTTCCAGTTCAGCAACACACCCACTGGGACTGGGCCTTATCAAGTCTTGCTTTTAATTCCCAAGTATTTTCCCTAATTGTTTTGGTGCTAGGGGCTAAGCCAGGACTTTCTGCATGTGAAGCATATACTTTACCACTGAGCTACACTTTTGCTACCCTCTCCCACCCCAACCCTTAGATTTTAAACATAAATGTATTCTGGTCTACTGTTGAAGGCAGACTGGCACTTGTTTTAAAGAGAAATATAGCTTCTTCACAACAGGAAGAAAAGTG
Organism: Montemys delectorum; assembly: GCA_019843815.1. Lineage (NCBI taxonomy): Eukaryota > Metazoa > Chordata > Mammalia > Rodentia > Muridae > Montemys > Montemys delectorum. Next base: position 19,376 of record JADRCD010222997.1, read on the forward strand.
AAATGCTGGACTTGGGTTTCCTGGGAAGGGGCAGCCCTGTAGGCACTCTCGCCTGGTCCTACTGAGTAACCACTAGCAAGTGAATCTGGGTTTGTATGTATGTGTATGTCAATCTGTAAGCCAGAGAGTAACATTCCTCAACTGCTCTTCTACCTTACCTTTTGAGACAAGGTCTCTCACCAAACTTGGTATTCATCAGTTTGATTAAACTGGCTGACCCAATAAGCCCCAAGCATCATCCTGTCTCCCCTCCCCAGAACTGGGATTGTAGGTATGTACCACTATGCTTGGTTTCTCACACTGGTGCTGGGGATTCAAACTTAGAACCTCACGAGTGAACGGCAAGTACTTTACCAACTGAGCCCCCTTCCCAGCCCCAGATATGGATTTTTACTAAGCAAATTACTCTGACTTACTACATGTAAGTGCGCACACACAGCTGTGCTTGTAAACTTACATTCACTCAAAGGCCAGAGTCTAAGTGACTAAAGTAAGCGTGGATTTTTTTTTTTAAAAAAAACAAAAGCTGTCAAAATTGAGGGGCATGTTTATAAACCTTGGTAAAATTTCCATTTGTGTACATACACTTAAGGCTTGAATCAGAATCTTTATCATGGTCAACAATGTTCTCATTTCTTAAGAAACAAAAACCAAAATGCCCTGCCAGGTTTGTTCATTTTAAATTCTGATCACTGAGTCAGCAGCAGACCCATGAATGACTGGAACTCTAATCCTTTCCTGGATAAAGGCCCCTTTTAAAACCCAACTTCGGGTTTTGGTTAAAATTCTTCCCGCCTCATTTCAGCTTCCAAAGTCCCACTGAGCTCTGGCTCAAGATAGATGGACTAGATCTGAGGGCGTGAGAAGAAAAGTGGTGGCCGGTCTTGTAGCTGGAAGATCTGAGCTGTCTGGTCGGGGAGGCCTGACGGCCAGAAAGAGAAGACTTCAGCCTTTGAGGGTGAAGAGGTAAGTGGGGTTTGGAAAAGTGAGGAGAGCTGCCTGAAAGAGCCCTGGTCACAGGAAGCACCTGAGCAGTGGGGACCAAGGCAGGGTGACAAAGAGACAAAAAGGCAAGGTGGGGCTGTGTGGCTAAGACTAAGGGAAGCTAAAGACTCCCAGAGAGAGTGCAGTGTGTGTGTGGGGAGGCTGCTGGGGCGGGGGTGGGGTGGGGTGGGGAGAAGGAGCTAAAAGAAAACTTGTAACTGGAAATTCAAAACAGAGGAATCTAGCAAAGGCGCTTGCTGTTTCTGAGACCTGAGTGCCTGCTGGAGAGGCCTCAAGTCCAGTAAGGATTCATCTGCCAGAGACTTGGTTGAGCTGGAGTCAAAGTCATACAACCCCAGAGCATGTCATAGCTAACTATACTTGTTTACCTGTCATCCATTCTTAGGGGCTTCTTGGTTGTAGGATGGAACCGAGAGCCTCTGCTATTCTTTCCAGCCTTGAAAGCTGCCAGTTCCCATATTCCAGTTGAATCCTAAGGATGTCCATGTCCTATTGCCTGGAACCTGAGAACGGGGACTCTTCAAATGGGACTTCAAAAGTGTGATTAACTTAAAAACTTTGGGGATTGCTAAAGTAGGTCCAATACAATTAGAAGAAATCCTTAAGAGCAGAAGATGAAGGCAGAAGGCAGGTCAGAGAAAGGGAAACTCCTCCATTGTTGGCTCTGAAGATGGGAGGAGTAGACTTTAGGATCTAGGCAAGGAAAGAGGTTAGGTTCTCTCCTAGAGCTCTCAGAAAAGAACCAGGGTAGGATTTAAGCCTAGTGAGGCCCACACTGTTCTTGGCACCTCAGAGCTCATAGGGCACCCAATTTTGCATAAATCTGATAGAGCAGTCACCAGAACCCAACACATACCACCTGGTATTCTGGACTGGACCAGTGTCACTAGCCCCATATCCTTGAGACTTGACTTTGGGTGGCTCAGTGCTTGTAGGCCCTCAATTGGGGCTGCCTGCCTGATAAACAATCACAAGAATACACTGGATTCAACAATTCAGGCTCTTACTCAGTTCTTGTTCCCATCCCTGGCAGAAGCTCAACACACTATTCCCCTTCTTTACTGGAGTACCCAAACCTGTCAGCTGCCTAAAGGAGGGCTGGGCTGAGCTACTGCTTAGCTAATGATGGGTGCGTGGCTCTTTAGAGTGTGAGCAGAGGGTGGGTGGGCGTGTCCAAGTGCTGTGCTGATCTATGCTGAGTGCTGCCTCCCCTCTCCTAGCACAGCATGACATTGAGCAGACTACTGGACCTTAAGCTTCTCTGCTTTAACATAGTCATCTGTAAAAGGTGAGGGTAACAGGAATTACTTGGCCAGTTTGTGCTGGTTCAAGGCATGAAGCTGTCTGAAACACTGCTAGCAGTGGCCCTAGGAAAATGTCACTAGGTGGTATTTGTGATCATTACTGTTTCACACAGCAAGATGATAGGAAAGGTAGCAGCTGAAGCCAGGGAACTGGGAGACCTCAGGAGATACCAGCAATAGGGCCATCTAAATCTAGCCCACAATCTCCTGCTGTGTACTTCTTGAGGCTCACATTTCTGCCTCTGACTTCTATGAGAGTCTAGTGTAGGGGTCAGAGGAGTGAGACAGCAAGGGAAGCAGATAAAGTTGTAGGCTCTTCACCAAGCTCCCTGCATTGGAGCATGCAAAGCAGAGCTGGGAGAGAAGGGAGTTTTATGAGAAGCCACCTAAAGGCTAAAGGTTAACAGGAGTCATTTAAATGACATGCTTTATTTCCTGGCTTTACGCAGCTCTGGAAAACCCCAACTGCATTTAGAAAAATGCAAAGCATATTATAAAATGCAAAGGGCTGGCTCTGGCAATGAAAAAAGATGAATGCAGGGAGATAACTTGGATGTATCAAGATGAAGACCCAGGGAATTGTGGGTGTGTGTGTTCTGCATGAAGATTTGTCAGGGAGGGGAAGAAAGGTTTGTCTAAGCTGGGATACAAAATGGTCATCTCCAAGGAGATACTAGGAGGTAGACTGAAAGAGGGGAGGGAGACTTTTAATTCTTAATTATAAGCAAATGATTTGGAAAAGCTATGAGAACCAGGAGAGGTCAGCTCAGGCCTTCCAACTGTTGAACCTCCCTGGTCTGGTTGTCTGACTCTAGCCTGGATAGTCTGTTAGCTCCTGGAGCATTTTCATGACTGTGTCTGAGACTGAGCAGGCTGCTTTCAGCACTGGCACTGGTTCAGGAGGCAGATGAGTTAGGGACAGGCTGGGGTTTCCATGCTGCAGACAGCTATCAATTATGGAAGGAACCTCATGTGGAGTTAGGTCAAGTGACTTTTAATCAAGGCAAAGTATAGCTTGCCTGAGGACTCATATGGGGGCTGCAGGGCTTTTTGGATTCAGCATTGGTTAAGGGCTCACATATTGGGAGCAGGGGTCTGAGCTGGAAGCTTGGGGAAGAGTGACTAACCCATCTCTAAAACTCTTCTCTGTCAGAAAAGGCACTGGAGGCCTCTAGTGAGGCTAGTGGGCTTGATCATGACAGGCAAGCTGTATGGTTACTTTACACAAACCCAAGTGCACACAAGCAGTCACAACAGGGGAAAGAGAAGGGAATGACTGACTGTTACAGGGCTGGCTAGCTGTCCATACCCGATTATGCCTTCTCCTACCTCTCCTGAGTGTCCCCTCCCAGTGCTTAGAGCTTCTTTCAGGAAGAGATGGCTGCTCCCTCAGAGACCTATGTTCTGAGTTACAGTAAATGTGGAGGAGCTGCAGGCAGAAAGAAGGGTCAGACACTATAGTACCATGGGACAGTGGAACTGGTCAATTTCCTGAGCACTTTGGTGCAGAGATGAGAGACAAAGAAAGGAGGCAAGGCTACTCAGGAATTTCAGTCTAAATAAGGAGAGCCACCAAAGGGCTTTATGGGGAGACGGGCTTTAGAAAGAGCTGAAGCCAGCTTTCTGGTCTGTCAAGTCTGAGGGTGTCGTGGCTGATGCCTATGAACTGGGCTCAATGAGGCCATGTCAGGACTGCTAAGTTCTGACAGGTAACATATAACCCTCAGTGAAGCCTCCACAGGAGCTGAGTCACAGGAGCCTGAGGTGGAAAGGTCATGAAATATGCCTTAGGATGCCGTGACAGGCACTAGAAACAGAGGGATCTGGCCCTGCCAGTACAAGTGTCCAGAACCTACACAGCTTCCTCCCAAGGGCGTCCGTGGGCTTCAGAGACCATGGTTCTTTGGGCATGTTCCCTCCTGCTTGAGAAGCCAGTTGTGGCTCATGTTCAAATGCACAGGGCAGATAGGGTTTTGGAAAATAGCTTCAAGTTGCAGTGTCTTCTGTAGAAACAATGATTTTACAGAGAAAGGAGAGCAGAGTCCCACAGCCAGCCCCGAGGCAGTGCCTCCTCCCACGCACAGGCTCTTGTCTGGAAAGCCTTGCAGCCTCCTAGCTTTTGTCTTGGTCAGAACTGTCCTAGGCCCACTTCAATCCACAGCCAACCAAAGAGGGCACAGTCGTTATGTGACCTTGTGATCTCAGCAGAACATGTCTCTCTAATGTAGCTCAATTATGATTGTAAGTTTATAAAACAGGGCAAGATTACAGGAATATACATTAAACCACATCAATGAATGCTACTGAGAGAAAAAAAAGGTCCAGCAGACAGGTACCAATCAAATAATCAATATGCAGGAAACAGCTACATCACCCTGTTTTAAAAGAACCAAATAATGCTGCAATTGGATTTACTTAGAAATTTTCCACTTGAACAAAACTGACAGCTGTATTATAATCGCATTTCCAGTCAGTTTATAAGATACAAATTTCATTTCTCCATATTTCGACTTCATTTCTGAAAAGCGGCCAGCAACATTATTCATCAAGTATAAGGAGGAGAAGCCTAATTCATAGAGAGGGAAATGGTGCTAATCCTGGGTCTCTACTTCCTCAGAGGATGGATTTAATTCAAGTATGTTTTCCTTCCCCTGATCTACCCAGTTCAGAGGCTCAGTTTCAAAGCCCAGTAAAAATGAAGGAAAAGGGGAAGAATGGAGCAAGGGAGGGAAGTTAAAAGAAGAATGAAAGAGAGAGAGAGTAGAAAGCGAAAAATATTGATTTCAGCCCTCAGAAAAGCAAAATGGCTTGGGGCCACTTAACTGCTAAAATAGAACCAATCCACATTTTACAGAAGCTATAATGGAGGGTCTAAGATTCTTGAGCTATTTCACTAGATTGGGATGTGTGCCAGCTGGGAACCTTACTGCTCTATTCTGTACATAGCTAGGACCAAACGGCAGTCTGTAACGTGCCATTTATTGGCTCCAAATGAGAGACAACCTTTGAGAATGCCACTGTCATGTTAATGACACTCTCATGCTTCTACATAATCTAAACTGCTGCTAAAGACTGAGTTGGTACAATCCTGCAAGCCTTTCTGAGAGCCTACTGTGTGACAGGTGCTATGCATGGCCCCAAGAGACATGAACTAAGGAGGATGTGCAAATTTATCTGAGGTGTGCTTAAGGAGTGGGGCTAGATGCTGATTCAGGAGCAGAGCAGAGATGGGCAGTCAGCCCCCACACAGCATATTGTCAGGTAGACTCAGACAAGTCACAACATGGGCAGGGGAGGCACAGTGAAATCTTGGGGCCAGTGGCACATGACTTAGGTAGGGAAGAGGTGCCAGAGGCCTGGTTGGGGAAGTGAAGGGTCCAGCTGCAAGGCTGCTCATGGGACTGGAAGGGAAGGCTCAGGAACAACTCAAGTCCATCTGTTGTCCTGGGTGATAGTAGGGACACCCATTAGTGTGCTTTACCAAAAGAGAGCCTGTGTGGGCTGTGCTTTCTTTAAAAAGCAAGAGTAGGCTAGGGAGGGTGGGCATAAGAGCCACCAAACCACAGTCCCCTAGATGCTGTGTGCACATGCCACAGTCCCCTAGATGCTGTGTGCATATGCCACAGTCCCCTAGATGCTGTGTGCACATGCCTCTTGGGTCTCATATTAGCAATGCCAGTACTTTGGTGTGACACTGAATAAAGGAGTTCTCCAGGGTTGCAGCCTGGGGGATTGACCTAAGCTCCCCATTATGGTCTCTGTTCAAATCAGCAGGCACCCTTGTTCCTGGAACATCTAGCTAACAAGCCTGAATGGTTTCTGCCATTGTCCAGTGTCCAGTGTCATCAGTGTCTAATGATACCATGCTTTCTCAGACCCCTAGAGAGGATCTTAAAGAGAGTAAGGAACTTACTTCAGCTCTCAGCATTGTATCTGGTCTTTGCTACTTTGTGGGTTGTTATTTTTCCCACCCTTCCCACTCCCCGCCCCATTTCTCCCCATCACTAGCTAGGAGAGAAAGAAGGATAGAGGGGAGAGAGAAATAGAGATTCCAGAATCTAATTTCTTTTCCTTTGTTTCTTCTTTGAGCACAACTACTATCAAATCACAACCAACTCCCTGAATGACCACCAACCACCAATCCCATCTTGGGGATCTGACATTATATACCCTCTGAGAAGTTTCTTCAATTCTAAATGTCACATAATCACAGAAACAATCTGCAGCTGGCAAACCCATGCTTCTGCTAGAGCACAGGGCAAATCATAGTCAGCTGCTGCAGAAAATCCAAAGCAGCCACACATTCCTACACCTGGGATTAAAAAGAAAACATACTCTTAAAATATTTCTGTGCTTTTTAAACAAACCAAAATTCCAGAATTCTCACTACACAGCATGTAGCCAAAACATGAATGCTCACTGTGTTTATTCCCACAGCTTGTGCTCACTGCATACCATGCTGAAGATTTCCAATGAAATCTCTTTTATCCTCCAGAATCCAGAAGCAGGCACTATTAGACTAAATTTACCAAGGAGGAAAAGGTTCATAAGTATGAACTAATTTGCTCAGCATCACACAGCTAGAACACATCCTTAGGCTTTCCTAAATCTGAGGCCCTAGTTTCTGAATACAGCATACACTGTTTATTAAATGGTAACATTTCAAAGGATAGATTGCCATCTTACCACTCTCTTGCATTCTTATTTTACAACAAGCACATGGGTGCCTGCCCGTCGCTCCTTCAGCAGGTGGAGCTTGGCTGGTTATGCTCTGCTCTCACTTAGGCTGTGTCTGCCTCTGCTCTCATGTTCTCAATAGCACACACTGCTGTTTTCTGAGTCACTCCAGAGCAGCACTTACTCCTAAACACATAGATTTTCTTGCTGTGAACAAGGACACACTCCCACACAACCACAAGGCCATCATCACACCGAGGAAACGCAATGCTGATCCCACTCACCTTATCCAACCACAGCTTCTCATGAAGGTTTCAAGACCCAGTTGACAGAAAGGGATCCTTTATTTAAAGCTACATTTTAAAGATTTTAAAAAATTATTTTCCGATTATATGTAGGTGTATGTCTCTGCATGGGATTATGTGCATGTGAGTGCAGATACCCTCTGAAGGAGAGGCCCAGGATCACTGGAGCCAGAGTTACAAACAGTTGGGAGGCACTTGGTGTGAGTACTGAGAATGGAACTTAGGTCCAAGAGTAGTATGAGCTCTTAACTGATGAGGCATCGCTCCAGCACACTTTAAAATTTTCTTAATTCAATATGTCTAGTGATAGCTGCCAGGTGTCTTTAGCTGCGTGAGCCTAAGAACAGTATCTGCATCAATCTCTTTTGTGGAGTCATCTTCTGCGACACTTTGATTGTTTATGTTGTGGGCCAGGGCTGATCTCGAACTAAGAATCCTGCCTTAGGTTCTTGAGTGATTGCGATCATATGACACCACACTTGCTTTCACTATCATTCACTCATTGTTTTGTGGTACTGGGGATTGAATCTAGGGCCTCACATGCTAAGCAATCATTCTCACTTTTAATAAGGTTATTTTGTACACTAAACTAATTATTTTTTGCAGTTTTGAAAATGAAATTGGGAGCCTTATACATGCAAGGCAAATGATCTTTGCTGAGCTCACTCCAGCCCAGTATTTACAATGCTGAAAGCTCGGGCTGCCCACTTCCAGGACACTGTTACCCTCTGCCTTTCCCTGTGCTTACTATCTGTGGTTTTGGTTTTTTTGTTTTTTTGGGTTTTTTTTTTTTTTTTCATTTTTACCAGTATGAAGCACAAGATCATTCCCGGGTCATAAGCAAAATAAGCGAGAATTTTCGAGAACTGACAAAATGGTCATTGGCTTTGCAAGACAAATCAATGAGTTCACATTTTTACAGACTTCTAATCAAACCACATAACCTGCTTGGGGAGCTTCTTGATACGTTTTCTGGAAATGAATCTCCAGGCAATCAGACAAGTCCAGTCAGGCATGCTCACTGGGATAAGAGCTCTCTGCAGGTGGACTAGAGAAAACAGCAGAGGGGGGATCTGCTGAAACACGGCAGGATGGAGGGGCATGGGATGGGACCCTTTGCAAGGTCTTTCATGACATTCACAGAAAGCTGGGGGCATAGCTCAGTGGTCGAACAATTGCCTCTATTGTGCAAGACCCAGGGTTCAATACCCAGTATCACAAAAACAAATAACAACCTTTACAGTTACATTCATATCCATCAGTAAACAAAAAATAAAAACTTGGGCTGGATCTCAAACACAGATCAAGAATCTGAGGACAGTGTGACACATGAGCTTCGCTGGGCCTTTACTGAATCACAGCATGGTTGTTCTGGGAAACAAGTTAGGCTCCAGGTAAGGTGCTGCTGTTGGAACGAACCAGCTCTGTCTAAAGAGGATCAGGCGACAAAGGTGCTGGACTCTGAGGGTCACTGAGGCTCTGGTTGTTTTTCAGAGTGAGATGGAAGGCCAGAGTCTGACTTTGTGTTTTGTTTTGTTTGGTTTTTGTTTTTGGTTTTGGTTTTTCGAGACAAGGTTTCTCTGTATATCCCTAGCTGTCCTGGAACTCACTCTGTAGACCAGGCTGGCCTTGATCTTGACTTCATTTTGATAAGCAGCCATTACACACAGAGAACTGTAGGCCTCAAGGGAGAAGCAAACAACATGACAAGAGGTGGACTGAAGCAATCCAGGTGAAAGACAAGAACAGCATAGACCCACGTGCTGGAGTGGAACAGAGTGAGGTAAGTGACCATTGACACTGGCAGGAAGAGTTGGGGGCACTGACCAATGGATTATGTGTGAGAGAAAGAGAGGGAGGGCAGGCAAGTGAGTGCACAAGGCAGCCAGCAAGACGGTATTGTTGGAAGATGGATCCAGGTGCTCTGCAGGGATGCTGCTGGGAATACAGGCTTAGAGTACAAGAGATGCTCATGGCTGGGGACATGAGCTGGGGACAAGGGTGTCCTCATACAAAAAGGGGTGGCAACAACTTTCTGGTGGGAAGATGCAGACTCCACATAGCCAGATCCTCTGAGACTCCAAAGGAATAGGAAGTTAGGTTTCTGTGAGACCATGAAGGGCAGTCTGTTTTCGGTTGAGCAAGGCTTGCTTCTGGAGACCCAATAGAGTATTCTACAAGGGATGGAATAAAAAGCCACATCCCCAGACATAGATGCCTGATACCATGAGTCCTCCAACTCCATTATCCTGTGCTATCTATCTCGTAGACAATGTCCCAAGCTCTCAGTACTCTGGTTGGACTCTACCCCCAGTCAACTGACCACAGCCAGGTATGCCCTGCCCCACAGTTACCTGAGAACAGACAGGTACCCAGCCCACCATATAAAGGGCTGCTTGCCCCCTCCCCCTTCTCTTCTCTCTTAACCTCTTACTCTTGTCTTTACTCTCCCTTCCCCCTCTCTCTATGTGGCCATGGCTGGCCTCTACTTCTCTACTCTTCTCTGGCCTTTTCTCTCTCTCTTTTCTACAATAAAACACCTTAAGACCATGGGTTGCCTCTTTTCAACTAGACTCGTTGTGTTGGCCCAGCATTTGCAGCCGAGATCTGCCCCCTTTCTCCCTTTGAGCCCTGGGTGGACTGAGCTGCTCTGAGGCCCCCAATTCATTCTCAGTTCCTCTGCAATATCCAGCATCACCTGTGATGCCCAGGAGCTAGAACCTGCCGTCCTTGGCCTCCATGAGTCTCAGGGACCCCTGTGGCTGTCTCCCTCCACTCCCCATGGACTGGGAGAGTAGCTCATCACATCCAGATTCTCATCTGGCAGAGTGGAGCTTGCAGGCAGCCTCCCATGTCCGCCTGGCTAGTGCTCCCGATCCCCGGGGGTTCCCTCTGTGGTGATTCTATAGGGTTCTGTGCTAATCTCCCGAGCTCTGGCAGGACATGGGTTTTCCCAACACCCCCTTTCTCCCCCACTGCCCGGTGGTGGCTATGCCCGGTGCCCAGCCTGGGCAGCCCCAGAGCACGTGGCACCCTACAGGTTTCTACAATGGAATATTCTGCCTTTGAAATGTCAGTAGCTAACATGACATTTTCTTGCTAACATTTTACCAGTTGTCAAACTGTATTAGTGGATCTGTCGGCCTAAAGACCAGCAACCTGCAATCTCTGCAGAGGTAAGCCTCACTGTTCTTATGTTACCTGTGAGGGAGCCGAGGCTCTGAGAGCAGAGTCAATCTGCTTTAAGGCCACATAGCTGGGAGGGAGCAGAGAGGGACTTGTCTGCATTGTCCTAGGACCTGAGGACCTGAGGCTTCTTCCATACAGCCAATCACCTGTCTTAAACAAGCAGATCTGGGCTAGATCCTGGACAGCCAGGATGGGAGGGGGAAGGGCCAAAGCAGCCTGTTGGGCCAAGACATGAGCACAAATAAAATAGGCCCCCTGTGCGGGTCAGGAGAAAAAACTGGATTCAATGAGACTGGCATTTGTGAAATAATGCACCTCTGAATTCAGGCCACAGAAAAGGGGGTGGGGCAGAGTGTAAGGACACTTTTGCTGGGGCACACTGTTGGCATCGGGGTCTCCGAAGCCCATGACGTCACATAGGAGGGCCTCACAGACCTGTTGCCAAGGCAACAGCCACCATATTCCCAGAATCCATTGGGCTCACCTCCCACCTTTACCTGCAGTCACCATGTCACCACATATATGGGGAACACTCCTCCCACTCTTTCTCTCTCTCCCCATCTTCTCTTTCAGAACACCACCCGTCTCTCTCTCCCAATTAAACCTTTTACCCGTGGAACTGTTTGGGCCTAGTGTGGTGTGTCCTGATGCGAGCTGCCATTCAAACACATCATTTGGTGGCAAAACCTGGGAACTTGGGGGTTCTGTAAACAGCTGCTGCGGGGACTAGGAGATCATGGCCACATGGACTGGCCACACCACTGACCAGCAACTGCAGCTGCCGTGAATGAGCGAGTTCACGGTCCTCTCAGCTGGTGGATATGAGAATCACAGGCTTCCACCATGCAAGCTGCTGCCACCGCCTCTGCCACGGCTGCTGAGACACAGCCACCAAGCCACTGCCGTGCACCGCAGGACATATTAAATTCTACTACTTGAGCTGTGCCTCCCTGGTCTATCTTGTAGGGCTAGTTTATGCCCAGTCCCACACCTACGCATTCAGTTTCACGTTTCTATTTACCAGTCCACTAAAATTCTCGCACAGACACCAGCATATTAACTGTTAGGACTAGTCAACGGGAGGGCCTCTAGTTCCCAGATATGGCCTAGCCAGCCTTCTCTGGGGACTACGGGGTTTGCATTTTACAGCGATGCCTCCCAGATGACATACGAGTTAGGACATCTACCCATTGGGTAACCATTCCCTTGAAAGCAGCTGTCATTCCATTCCCTTTCTGGGCTTCAGTCCTTTCCCTTTCTGGGCTCTTGCAGCTGTTCTAAATCCTCAGTACCAAGGTAGGGCTCTTTCTGCAGTAAGCCCGGGCCCTCATGACAACTTAGGCCACTAGCCTGGCTGATTTCGTTTTGATTTTTGGACTGTTCTTGGGATGCCAGTATGAATAGTCCAATAACCCCCCCCCCCCAATGGGTGTTGCGATGTCTTCGAATGTACCTTCAGGCATCCCACTGGGATGTCTCCTGGAAAATCTCAAATCTTTGAAGCTAATGCCTGACTTAAAGACATCAAAATTAATATATCTCTGCAATAAGATCTGGATTAAGTATCAACTAGGTGGGAGTTCAAAATGCCCACCTAATGGCACCCTAGATCCAAATATTTTAAGGGATCTTAATACATACTGCCAGCGAACTGGTAAATGGAGGGAGGTCCCCTAAGTCCAGACATTTATCTATCTTCTCTCCAGTCTTTCCCTGTGCTTTTCCTGTTTGCCAACCCAACTTCTCTTAGCCATGAAATCTATACAACCTCCACTAGAGGAAGCTACAACACTAGATCCAGCTAATGAACCACCTCCTTTTCACTGCAGACCTGTTTCCACGCTGCTGAAAACCCGAACTGCTGCCTCAGTTTCTCTTCCTCACCAGGATGCCCCCGAGCCTGCTAGCTCTGCCTCTCCAGACCCCTCCCCTTCTTCTTCTGTGCCAGCTGTGGGTGACTCCAAACGCCCCACATTGGCAGCTACCTTCACTCCTCCTGTCACCCGCTCTAATTCCTTCCTCCCCAGAGACACCTGGCCCAGCAATGGTCCTACCTCTAAGAGAAGTTGCTGGGGTAGATGGCCTTGTCAGAGTACATGTTTCGTTCTCGATTAGTGAACTTTCTCAAATAGAAAATAGGCTGGGTTCCTATACTTCTAACTCTTCCAAGTTTATTAAAGAGTTCCAGTATATCACTCAATCTTATAGCTTGACTTTCCATGATGCTCACATGATTCTTACTAATAATTTACTTCCTGAAGAATGCAGACAAATCTGGGAAGAGGCAAGAGTGCATGCAAATGGAATTCACCAAACAGATGGTACATACCCAATTGGCTCTGAGACAGAGCCAGACCAGGATCCCAGGTGGAATTACAATTCTGCAAGTGGTATTTTATCCAGGGACAGTTTTATTACATGCCTTCCGGCCAGTCTTAGAAAAGCGGCCTTAAAGCCAGTAAATTTTGAAAACTCCAAGAGGTTGGTAAATTTGGACCCTGAAAACCCAGAAGATAAGCAACTTCTGATGACCTACTTCTTTTCCCAGAGCTACCCTGACATAAGAGCTAAACTTTAAAAAAAACTGGAGAGGGGACACCTAATGCCACAAGCAGAAGCCTTAGCACTGGCCTTCAAAGTGTACCATGGGAGAGATGACAAAGTCCACAAACAAAAATACCATATGCTGGCAAAGGCTGTCTGTCCAGCCCAAACCACTACTCCGGACTCATGGTCTTCTAAGACTCAGAGACCACCAGGTACCTGCTACAAATGTGGTCAAAAAGGTCATTGGGCAAAAGCCTGCCCTAACTTCCACAAGCCAAGGAAGCCATGCCCTAGGTCCATCTAGAGGGACATTGGGCTGTCGATTGCCCTCATGTTATACAGAACAGTGGGACATCACTCCCAGATTACCCTCCAACTGATCTCCTAGGCTTGGCTATGGCTAACTGAGGAGGCCCGAGCTCCCCTGACCCGACCACTGCCATCATTAGCAGGGAGCCCTGGGTAGATATCTTGGTATGTGGGTGGCCCATCTCCTTCCTCTTGGACACTGGAGTCACTTACTCGGTCCTGACGGAGTTTTGAGGACCCACTTCTCCTCGTTTTCCTATTGTCAGGATAGGAGGACAGCCTTACTTCCCTCACCAGACCCCACCATTTAGTTGCATTTTTAGGGGTATACCTCTCACCTATTCCTTTTTGGTAGTGCCAAATGTCCTGTCCCCTTATTGGGAAGGGATCTTCTAGCTAGGCTGGGAGCCTCTAGTTCCTTTGCTCCCCACATTCGCCTAAACCCAGGCTTGCTAGCAGTTCCTCTGCTCCTTCTTCTAGCCAGCCAACATACTAACATTGCCATGTTATTTCCTTTACCAGCTTCTCAGGTAGATCCCCGAGTCTGGGACATCCAGCACCCCTCTGTTGCTAAACACCATTCTCCCGTTGTCATCCAGTTACTGCACTGTACCAGGTACATAACCCAAGCTCAATATCCTCTTTCTCTCCAGAGCCTCAGGGGACTTAAGCCTATTATTTCTGACCTCTTGAGGAAAAACTCCTTTGCCCCACCTCTTCCCCCTTTAACACTCCTATACTAGCAGTTAAGAAACCTAATGGTAACTATCGCCTGGTTCAAGACCTCAGGCACATTAATTCTTCAGTAGTTCCTCTCCATCTTGTTGTGGCTAACCCTCACACACTTATTTCCACTATCCCCTCAGGGACTTCCCATTTCTCAGTCCTAGATCTCAAGGATGCATTTTTCTCTCTCCCTCTAGATGCCCAGTCACAAAACATACTTGCCTTTACCTGGACAGATCCTGATACCCACTTTTCTACCCAACTTACCTGGACTGTTCTACCTCAGGGATTCTGGGACAGCCAACATTTATTTGGTCAGGCCCTGGCTTCTGATTTACTATCCTGGTCTCACCCTAAATCTAAGCTTATACTTTACATAGACAATGTCCTTCTCTGTAGCCCCTCTCTAGAAATTAGCCAAGCTGACACCTCTGCTCTTCTAAATTTCCTCTCCAGTTGAGGCTACAGGGTCTCAGCTTCTAAAGTCCAACTGTCCACCCCTCAGGTCACCTATTTGGGACTAACAATTACCCCAACCCACAAGGCTATTACCTTAGATGGGAAGAATCTGATTTAGTCTCTAACTGTTCCTTCTACAAAGGAGGAGATTTTAGCTAGTTTTTCTTACGTTCATGAGTTCCTTTCTTTTCCCCCTTTTCTTGTCTCTTATATGAAGCAGTGTTAGGCCCCACCCACAAACCGCTTCTCAAACCTATTACCAAGCCTTTCAAAGGCTTCAGCAGGCTCTCCTTAAGGCCCCAGCTTTACATCTCCCTGACCTCTTTTTCCCTCTACGTAACTGAAAAAGAGGGATTTGCCCATGGAGTCTTAGGTCATCAACTGGGACCCTCTTTTGCACCTGTAGCTTACCTATCAAAAAAACTAGATCTAACCATCCAGGGATGGGCACCTTGTCTCCATACCTTAGCAGCTGCTGAACTACTTATTTAAGAGCAAAAAAACCCCAAAAAACAAAAAACTAACCTTTGGGTCGCCTATAACTGTCTTCTCTTCTCATAACTTGTCACAGCTCCTAACTTATAAAGGCTTACAGACTCTACCTCCCTCCAGGGTTCTTTCCCTTCAGGTAGCTCTAATAGAGGATTCTACACTCACCTTCCAATCATGCCTGCCTCTTAATATTTCAAATTTTCTCCCTCGACCTAATACTGACCACTCCCTATCTCACTCCTGCACTGAAACTTTAGAGGAACTATTACCTCATCCTTCGCACATACAGGAGGGCACACTGCCTCAGGCCATCTATACCTGGTATACACATGGCAGCTCCTTTCTACATGAAGGGGCTAGAAGAGCTGGTTATGCCATAGTGTCAGACACCGAGGTGATAGAGGCACAGGCCCTTCCTACTCACACCACCAATCAACAGGCTGAACTAATAGCCCTTACCTGTGCCTTTCACCTGGCACAGGGAAAATCCCTCAACATCTACACAGATTCCAAATATGCTTTTCATATCCTTGTGTCTCACACTGCTATCTAGAAGGAGCGTGAGTTACTGACCACAAAAGGAGTATTGGTAACTAATGCAAACCAAATTATGGCCATGCTAAAGGCCTCCCATCTTCCCACAGCTATTGGATTGTCCACTGTAAATCATACCAGACAGACGACTCTATTGTCTCCAAGGGAAATAACCAAGCTGATGAGGTAGCTAGAGCTATGGCCCTTAGGGGCCTAGACTTGTCTCATCCTCCCCAGGACATTCTTACACTACAACCTACATCTCCACTTTCTTCACCCCCTGACACCCGCCAAACTCTGTCCTATCTTCACCAACTCTTTCATCCTAACAGGCAAGCATTGTCTTTTGTTAAGACCCACCTACAGCCTACTCCTGAGGACTTAAGCTTCTTAAAATCTGCTTCTTGCAAAATTTGTCAGAAGGAAGTCTGACCCCAACTCAAGGTATGGTAGCACCCCTTTCCATATCCATCAGGCTAGAGGTTCCTTTCCTAGAACTGACTGGCAATTGACTTTACCCACATGCCCACTGTCAGACGTGCCAAGTACCTCCTGGTCTTGGTGGACACCTTCTTGGGGTGGGTGGAGGCATTTTCCACAACTAACAAAAGGGCTCAGACAGTCTCTGATCTCCTCCTCTGAGAGATCATCCCCAAGTTGGTGTCCCAGCCTCTCTCCAATCAGACAATGATCCTGAATTTACTTCCCAAGTCTCTCAAATCCTATCTAAGGCCCTAGACATTCATTCCCTGGTATTTTCACATTCCTTACCACCCTCAATCTTGAGGTAAGGTAGAAAGAACTAATCGCTCTTTAAAAACCACTCTTGTTAAGCTGTCACAGGAACTTCACCTTGATTGGGTAAAATTCCTACCTCTGGCTCTTTAGGTTAGGAGTTCTCCCCATGCGACCTCTCATCATCTCTCCCTTTGAACTCATGTATGGACGTACAGTCCCCACTCCTGGTCCTTCACCTAAATGCTCTCCCCTCCCAGACCATCTACTTACCCCATTACTTTGCCACCTCCGTTCTCTCCTATGGAACTTTGCTGACCACCATCTACCTTGGCCATGTACTGTCTCCTGTCTACTGCCTATCAACATTGGAGACCAAGTCCTTCTATCCCCTCCAGGTCATTGGCCCTCACCACTCTCTCCTAAATGGCAGGGCCCTTTTAAGATAATTTTTGTGATCCCTCCAGCTGCTAAACTCAAGGGACTCTCTCATTGGGTCCATCTGTCTCACCTCAAACCTTTCATTCTTCCACCTAAAAATGACTCTTCTTCATACACATCGATCTTTTTTTGTTTTTGTTTTTGTTTTTGTTTTTCGAGACAGGGTTTCTCTCTATAGCTCTGGCTGTCCTGGAACTCACTCTGTAGGCCTGGCTGGCCTTGAACTCAGAAATCCACCTGCCTCTGCCTACCAAGTGCTGGCATTAAAGGCCACCACCGCCCGGCTACATCCATCTTAAAAGAACCATGCGTGCTCTGTTAAGCTCCAGAGGACAATGAGACGGCTCACCTTGTCTCCTCCAGAAAATGAGACTACACTCCAGCAGCCAAGCTTGACCCCAACCTCAATGGATTAGACATGGGTTTCTTGTCCTCCCCCTGCTGTTTGTTTCCATCCAGGGTAGCGTTTATATCTGGAGATTCGAGGTTCAAGAAACCCCCACAGATAACCATCAGTCTTTCCAAATAGGATCAAGAAACTGCTCCATAGCTGGATGCCAGGAAGCAATCCAAATTGCTATCATCCCTGTATCTGTAATCCCATCTAAATATTATGATCTCTATACTTGCTTTCTCTTTGACCAGACAAAAGATTATTGTAGAAAATGGTCAGACAAATATGGGAGCTGCCCATATTGGTCTTGTCAGATACATATGCTAGGATCACGGACCAATCACTTCTTCTAGCAACACCTCAAGACACTCTTTTTCTACATACAAGACCCATGGGATTCCAGGTGCGAGACAGGAGTCGTTGGTAAGCTCTACCGTAAAAGTCAGTCCGGGTCCCCAGTAAGTACCATCCGTATCCAGAGAAAATATGTCCCAATTGCTCAACCCCTAGATATCAGAAAAGCAGGGGAGATAATCAGACACTCCTCCAAAGTCCTTACCTCTGTGACAGCACCCCTCATAAATGGCACTAACTTGTCATTTCGCCTCTTGCTTCAGACCTTGGCCTTGGCGTACCAACTCCTTAATGTCATAAGACCTGGATGCTTTAAAGATTGCTGGTTATGTGTACCCCCTGGAACTAACTCACAACTGTCACTTACAGCATCTCCAGTGATACTTCCAAGTAATGTTACCTCACCCTTTGTCAGCTGCCCTGGCTCCAGTGTCGCCATGACTCCATACCTTACCTCTGTCCCTCTCTTTGGCATGGCAACCTGTTTTAAGGCCTCTGGGACTCATTCAGTGGGAATGTTGGGCTCCCTAGACTGCAATAGAACCATAACCCTTCATGTATCATCTCTGCCACAATGCCCTGCAATCCAAAACATGTAAATTCTTTGTGGCACTCAGGCATATCATCGCCTACCTGACAGCTGGTCAGGAGTTTGCACAGCAGTTTCCCTGAACTGGGAGTAATCCAGAGAAATGAGCCCTGCCAATCCCAGTTGTAGATATAGCTGCCCAGCATAAGAGGGCAGTCCAAGTTGTGCCACTCTTGGTTGCTACAGGAATAGCCATAGGTGTTGGTACTGGAGTTGCAGGGATAACAACTTCCATGACCCAATATAATACATTCACTTCCCAGTTTCAAAGCGATTTTCAAAAAAGGTCTGAAACTATGCTTACTATCCAAAATCAGATCGATTCTTTGACAGTCGTGGTGCTTCAGAACAGACGAGGACTAGATATCCTGACAGCTAAAGAAAGTGGTCTTTGCCTGTTCCTCCAAGAAGAATGCTATTTCTACATCAACCAATCCAGGATAGTAGGAAATAAAATCCAGGAGCTACAGCCAGACATAAAAATTCAGGGACTGTGAGACCTCCAGTTCTGGGATTTTTGAAAACCTTATATGAAAGTGGATACTCCCGTTTGTAACCCTCTCCTAGTCATCTTCCTGGTGTTATTATTTGCTCCCTGCCTCATTAATCTACATTTCTTCAACGACAAATACAAAAAATTTCTCACCAAACTATTAATCAGTTCCTGATACAGGATTACCAGCCACTGCACACAGAAGAGCTGCTGTTCACAGAGGAACCTGATACAAATGTTTACCAAGTAGATCCCCATGGTGAAAGCTAGCTACCCCCCACTGATGACGCCCCAGACAGCAGGAAGTAGCTTAAGAGACACAATGCCCTAGTTCCCTTTTCACCATTGGCTTCCCCCTTCTTTTTTCTTTCCTTCTCTTTATAATAACAAGAAGGGAGGTATGTTAGCATCAAGGCCTCGAAAGCCCATGAGGTCACATAGGCAGGCCTCACAGACCTGTTGCCAAGGCAACAGCCGCCATATTCCCATAATATCCACCTTTACCTGTGGCTACCATGCCACCATATGTGTGTGTGTGTGTGTGTGTGTGT
>JADRCD010222998.1:0-15136 GCA_019843815.1 Montemys delectorum
GCGCGCAAGTGTGCACACGTGTGTACAAAGTTTTGCTAATTCACTAAGCAGCTCAGACTAGCCACAGTGATCCTTCTGCCTCCAATGCCTGAGTGCCAAAACTGCAGGTGTGAGCCACTGGGCTGGCTTATGTGATGAGGCTTGTGACTCTTTCCATTGGTCCTGCTTTGGTTAAGCCCAGGGGCCCTGCACAGAGATGGCAGGGAGCCTTCCAGCTCTCTGGCCTCCTGCACTCACTGTGTGCCTCCACGCAGCACCACAGACAAGTGCTACTCTCACCAGGATCGGTTTACACTATAGTATGAGCCAGGATTTGTGTAACAGCTGCAAGCTTTGAGACTGTTTGTGATGTTGGTAGGGTTTCAGTTTTTATCTCTATCACCAAATGGTTTATTTTACTTGAAAAAACAAACAAACTTACTAAAACTTCATGTATTGCCAATGATTTTTGCCAGCAGTGTGTTTGTTGGTCTCCTTCTTGGATGGATGGAGTCCTGCTGGCCGTGTTAATCGCTCTAGGTAAACTGTCCAGAAACTGGATTGATGTGTTTATGTCTCTCCATAATGTCAAAGTTTATCAAAAACAATAAATTCACAAGCTCTAATTCACCAAGTACTGCAGATTTCACTTGGTATTCATGGCAACTGGCAATCACAGGGTCTTCTGTCTCAAATTGACTAACTGCTCATATTATCTCTCAGGCCACATGTTTTGCTTCACACAATGATATATGTGTGTGTGTGTGTGTGTCACATATATAACATGTATATCATATAATATATATAATGTGTATTATATGTTATAGAATGGCTGAGATAGGGCTACGGGAGGTGAAGGGCTCAAGGGTGCCCTGTTAAAGACAAGATCAGAGTCCACACAGGTGACAACATTGAAATAACTGTGCTCATAGACCTGCTGTGGCACCAGCCTGCCAAAGACCAGAACAGATTCAGGGCAGGGAGTTGGTTCTGTGCTTACTGGGTCCAGATGAAGTCAAGTGGGTCATGTCTCATGACTACTCATGCCATAAGGTCCTCATCTGTGGGTCTTGTGCTGCACCCAATGGTCTGATGGTGGTTGGCAGGCCATGGCTCCCAGTGTAACATCCTGGTTGTCAACTTGATTGCTTCTAGAACAAATTAAAACCCAAGCATCTGTGAGGGATTATTCTTCGTTGGATCATTTGCAATGAGAAAAATCTACCCTAAATCTGGGCCACACCTTCTGGTGGCAGCACACATAAAAGAATGTGGAAGACAGAAGTTTTTCTTTTTACCTGCTCGCTTTCACTCTTGCTGGCAGGTTCATCTATGCTGATGCTGATGCATTCCTTCATTGGTGTTAGAACCTACTTCTTCAGGATTCCAGTGTAGACTGAAGACCAACAGCTCTCTAGGAATCCCCTGGGACTCCCCCACTAGACTGAGATTTATCAGACATCCAGTCTCAGACTAAACAGCTGTTAGCTGATTCATTGAGGGATAGTTACTGTTTGACTGCTCAGACCACAGCCACATCGTGTAGGTCACTCATTAGAGTGATTAAATCTCTACATTAAAATATTTAGATTAGACTCATTAAATCTTGATACACTCAAACACACTCAGATGCATACACACTCCACACACAGATACACACACACCACACAGATACATACCCCACACACAGATGCACACACATACAGACACTCAGACACACATATGCACATATTTATCCTATTAATTCAGTTCTGTTCCTCTGGAGAACCCTGACTGATATACTCTCCTTCATTTTCTTTTTTTTTTTTTTAAGATTTATTTTATTTATTTTATGTGTATGAGTACACTGTAGCTGTACAGATGGCTGTGAGCTATGCTGGGAATTGAACTCAGGACCTCTGCCGGCCCCGCTCGCTCTGGCTCCAGCCCTGCTTGCTCTGACATAATACACTGTAGCTGTCTTCAGACGCACCAGAAGAGGGCGTCAGATCTTATTACGAGTGGTTGTGAGCCACCATGTGGTTGCTGGGATCCGAACTCAGGACCTTCGGAAAAGCAGTCAGTGCTCTTACCCGCTGAGCCATCTCACCAGCCCCCCCTTCATTTTCTATATCTCATAGACATCATCCTTTATCTGCTGGTTTTGAGATGTTTGTGGTGAGCCTGGGTCATTTGGAGTGGTTTTGATACACTAATGTGTCTATATGTTCCTGATTTAATTTGGCAAGTTCATAAGAGGCAATACTTCATTTGTGTAAATAAGTTACTTATTCAGCACCTCATGATGCGCATGGGACAGATAGTATTTAGGGGTAGCACACATGCATGTGGAAATTAGAGGACCATTAGTCATAGCTTGCTCCTTCTGTTATGTGGGTCCCAGACATGGAGTCTGGCCTTGGGTTTGGCAGTGAGCACCTTTACCTGCTGAGCTGTCCTGCCTGCTGAGCCAGGAGATGGTTGTTTATTGGCACAAGATGCAGACTCATTCTGCCTCAGCACTGATGCCCCCAAATGGAAAAAACTGCTGGTTGAAAGATGGGGTCACTGAGGACAAAGCCCTGTAGGTGACTCTGCTGTGTGACATGGGATATCTTAGAGCTTGCACACACTGAGACATTCATTCTCTTTCTTTTTCATTATTCCTTCACATCTCCCCTCTCTTCCTCCCTCTATCCCTCCTTCTCTCCTAGTTCCTCTCCCACCCCTTTATTTTTTTTTTTTAGATTCATTTATTTATTTTATGTGTATGAGTACACTGTAGCTGTACAGATGGCCATGAATGAGCCATCATGTGGCTGCTGGGAATTGAACTCAGGATGGCCCCCACTTGCTCCCGTCCCCTCTGGCTCTGGCGTAATATACTGTAGCTGTCTTCTGACACACCAGAAGAGGGCATCAGATCTCATTACGGGTGATTGTGAGCCACCATGTGGTTGCTGGGATCCGAACTCAGGACCTTCGGAAGAGCAGTCAGTGCTCTTAACTGCTGAGCCATCTCGCCAGCCCTATTTCTTCTGTTTTTATGTCTACCTCTTTCTGTTTCTTTCACTTTTTGCCCTTTCCTTCTGATGTCATTTCCCTATAATGGCTGATGGTTAAGATGAGAGTATCCTGTTGAAACGGAACCTCCATCATGCCACACTCCCTTCTTGTGAGTACTTCACTAAGGACGAGCTGACTGTGAGTCCCTGGCCTTTTCTATAAATGCCTCTGACAGGACCACTCAGATGTGCTGTGCCCCACTGTCTCCTGCAAAGACCCAGGCCACCTCCAAGGTCCCATGACTAAGTTTCCCTTTTCTAGTGTTCTGCTCATCCATGCTTCTTCCTAGATGTGGGCTTCATATTTACCTTGCAGTTCTGTCAAGTTAACACTATCTCTTTTGCATCTTTATTATATAAAAACACCTTCCAACCCACACTGGATCTGTGAGTTTCCCCACCTGTCCCTGGATAAGGGCTGGAGAAAGGCCCAGAACTGATCCCAGCTCTGAAAACCCCAAGCCTTTGGCTTTGAAGAAGACACTTACCCTACCTGCCTCTCACGTTTGCATGTCTATGAGGGTAAGGCTGGCGGTCTTTGGGAATCTAGGGCTTTTTGGTTCCAAAGAAGAGTGGGATTTCCTTCATCCAGTATTTCTGTGAGAGATGCTCACCTAACGCTGGGCATGCCGACATTGCATGCCTTATGGCTAATTCTGTTCCCCACCAAGGATGCTAGGAGAAGATTTCTCATGTCAAGAATCTTCTGGATGTATATTTCAAACTCTCCCAGAGGGCCACCTGACCTTAGCACTCCTGATAATGAGAATCTGACAAGAGGAAGGACCTTGTTCAGAGACAGGAGGACACAAGCTGGGAGTGGCTGTGGATAGCTCGAATCTCAGGTGTTGAGGGTGTTGAGGCAGATCATGTGCTTCAGGCCAGCCTGGGTTATATCAAGACAGCAAGTATGAGAGGTAGGAGGAAGGAGGAGGAGAAGGTCTAAGAGTCAGAGATGGGCATCAATTCCCAGGAAGCAGGCATGAATAGAATGGTCACCGTGGTGGTCAGAATAGGAATGGACCCCAGGGACTCATGTATTTGAATGCTTGGCTCATAGGAAGCAGCACTATTAGATGTGATCTTGTTAGAGTAGGCATTGCTTGTTGAAGGAAGTGTGTCACTGTGGGGCGGGCTTTGAGGTCTCATATGCTCAAGCTACACCCCCCTCCCCCTGTGTGGCACAATCTCCTTCTGTCTTCGATCAAGGTGTAGAACTCTTGGCTCCTCCAGCACCATGCTTCTGTCCATGATAATATGGACTAAACCTCCGAATTGTAAGCCAGCCCCCAATTAAATGTTTTTCTTTATAAGAGTTGCCATGGTTCTAGTGTTTCTTCACAGCAATAAAACTCTAACTAAGACATGGGGTCAAAATCATGAACCAAACATGAGCTTCAGGATTACTAATTATCTGTTTTGATTCAGGTGATTATTAATCTCTTTTTTTTTTTTTTTGAGACAAGGTTTCTCTGTGTAGCCCTAGCTGTCCTGGAACTCACTCTGTAGAACAGGCTGGCCTCAAACTCAGAAATCCGCCTTCCTCTGCCCCCTAAGTGCTGGGGTTAAAGGCGTGCGCCACCATGGCCTGGCAAGACTCTGTCTTAAAAGCCAAAAACACTTTAGTGGCTTTCAATGTTATACTGTTCAAGTGATTTAAAAATTAAATGAAAAAATGATTTTGGTGTACTTTTTTTTTTTTAATATTTATGTATGTGAGTATACTGTTGCTCTCTTCAGACACATCAGATCCCATTACAGATTGTTGTAAGTCACCTTGTGGTTGCTAGGAATTGAACTTGGGTCCTCAGGCTTGAGTGGCAAGCACTTTTCCCTGCTGAGCATCTTCCTGACCTTCATCTTTTGATTGTAATCACAATGGACCATCAATTGAGCTGTATCATTGTAAGCCAGGGCACAGCGAAACCACTGAACTAAGACCACTTCTGGGGAGAAAGGAAGGTTTATTGGAGATCAAACCGTTTAAGCTATCTCTCAGGGGCAGAGGATGAAGGTAGTGGGAGAGAGAGGGAGAGAAAGAGAGACAGAGGAGACTCTAGGCCTGACTGGGGCTTTGAACCCTAAAAGCTCACCCCCAGTAATGTACTTCCTCCAACAAGGCCACTACTGTTCTAACATTCTAACCTATCAGAGAGTTCCAATCTCTGGTGACTAAGCATTCAAATATATGAGCCTGCAGGAGGGGTGGAGGAATCTTACTCAAACCACAAGAGAAAACCTGTGGATCTCAGCAGCTACCCAGGTGAAGAAAAGGAGGCAGACAGGACATCTGTCACCTGAAGGTGGGATGGTTGCATGCATGAGGCTGGTCCACGCTCCCCACCACAATGATAATGGATTCTCTGAAACTGTAAGCAAGCCCCCAATTAAATGCTTTCTTTTTTTTTTTTTTTTTTAAGACTTGCCTTGGTCATGGTACCTCTTCACAGCGCCCAGGCAGCTACTATATAAGACACCTTTATTTTTGTTTCTTTTTGTTTCTTTGTGTGTTCTTTTAAACTCTAATAAAGTTGTCTTTGAGTTTCCTTTTGAGTCCATTCTTAAATTATTTTTATTAATGAGACTAACAGCCCAGGACTGGACTTCAATTTCCCTAGTAACATGTGGTAACTCCTTTGGGACTCTCTCTCATTTTTGGTAGAACTATCACTGTTTTCTCCAATAGTTATTTATTTAGTGTCATGGGCAGGGAGCTCATGGGTGGAGACAGAGAACAACTCCTCAGAGTCAGTTCTCTCTGTCTACCATGTGAGTTCTGGGCACTGAAGGCAGGTTTAGTAGCAAGCAAAATTACTCATTGAGTCATCTGGCCAGTCCTTGTTTTCTTATTTTGAGCTGGGTCCCTGGCTATGTCAACTGGGTTAGTTTTGATTTTGAGGCAGTCTCCTACCTCTGCCTCTCTTTTTTTTTTTTTTTTTTTTTTTAAGGGCGGCCCCCCCCCCCCCCCCCCCCCCCCCCCCCCCCCCCCCCCGGCCAGCAGGATATAACGGATTCCTCCTATTTGGGAGGTGGAGGCAAGAGTTTAGAGTCAGCCATAGCTATGTGACAAGTTCAAAGCCAACCAGAGCTAAGCAACATATTCTCAAACAAACTAAAAAGCTTTGATAGGGAGGACTTGAAGACGGCAAACCATGATCAGAAAAGTGAATGAAAATATTCACAAAACAACTGCAACAAAATCTCATCCTGTCTAATTAACAGCATGTTCTCAGTTGTGAACTGAGAAGTGGAAATTAATGCACTGGGAGCCTCAGCTTACTGTTTTAACTGTGGTCACTAATGAACTCCAATGAGCACATTAGCAAAACAATGCTAGGATTGATCTCCAGCAAAGGGCTCATTGTAATGGCTGCTGATCTCAGCAGGGTTAAGATAAAATACCAAGCCTGAGAGCAAGCTGCCTAGAAAAGGGTTTCTTTGGCTTACACTTCCACAGCACTGAAGGAAGTCAGGACAGGAACTCAAGCAGGACTGGAACCCGGAGGCAGGAGCGGATGCAGAAGCCATGGAAGGGTGCTGCTAACTAGCTTGCTCACCAAGGTCTGCTCAACTTGCTTTCTTATAGAACCCAGGACCACCAGCATAGGGGTGGCCCCACCCATAATGGGCTGGGCCTTCCCCCATCAGTTACTAATTAAGAAAATGCTCTACAGCTGTATCTTATGGAGGTATTTTCTTAATCGACGTTTCCTCCTCTCAGATGATTTTAGTTTGTGTCAAACTGGCAAAAAACTAGCCAGTCCAGCTGCACGGGCTGCTCATTCCTGAGCGGTTGTGTGGGGCCTATGATTCCGTTCTGCTGCTGCTTTACTCCACTGGGGTTTTCCAAGTTCTGCAGCAGTACTTGGTGAGTATGTAGGCTCTGTGCTTACCTCGGGAACCTTGTGTTCCCTTTCCTTTAGCATAGGACTCTCAACAATGTGTGTTATCTCCACGACCTCAAGTTACAGCTCGGCTGTAGTAAACTTTAATAAGTTTCTTAGTCTGTGAAAATGATGTTCAAGGGCTGGAGAGACTGCTCAGTGTTAAAGAGCACTTGTTGCTCTTGTAGAATGTTAAATGTCACAGTTCTGACGGGAATAGGGTTGCTTGTTAAGTGTTACATCTCCCTCCAGGATGGGGGAAATGTTTCCCCACTGCAAGTGTTACAACTCTGCTCTGGCGGAGCACAGCAAGAACCCAGGAAGGTGGTGGCTGCCTCGGCTTCGGGGAGAAGCAACAGAGCTGAAAGCGGGGGTTTACACAGCGTTTCTCGGGGCGGAGCTTTCCATAGAGTTTGGGCTTTTTACTCTGAATGGCTGGCGAACGGGTGGGGGTGGGGGCTGAGAGGGGCGGGGCGGGGACGAGGAGGGCCAGCAGGCTGGGTCTGGCCAACCATTGGGGAAGTGAGAGTGGTCTGTGGGCGGAACCTGGCTGTTGGCGTAAGGAGGTCCTCGGGGGAGGGGCCTGGCTACTCGGGAGCCTCCAGGGGCTTACACAGAGGACCTAGGTTTTGTTCCCACGCCCACAAGGTGGCCCAAACCATCTTGAATCCCAGATCTAGGGGCTCCAAATAGCTTCTTTTGAACTCCTGGGACACCCAGGCACACAGGTTGTCGTCTATATACATACATATACCTGCATGCCAAACACTCATATTTAAAAAAGACAAAAAAAAAAAAAAAAAACCAAACAAACAAAAACCTTAAAAATCTTATTTTTTTAAAAAAAACTATATCCAAGGGTGAATATTTTAACAAAAGCAAAATTATACCTTTTTCTGGGAACAAAACAGATCCAACTGAGCCTGAGGGTGGAGCAAACCGGATGAGGGCAGATGTGCTTGCTGGGCATAGAGGTACAAACTCTGCCACGATTGTTTTGGGGTCCTTTCTAAATAATTACAGAAGATTGCAGTGGCTCTGTATAACTCCGTGAGAGAACACGCAAGGCTCGAAGACCACAAGCAAGCTATGCTCTAGATGCCTCTTGGCCAGTTTTCACCCCAGAGATCGGAATGAGAGACCTAGCCTCTTAGTAACCATCTATGGGCAGTCCTTAGCCTGTAGCCTGTGGCCCTTTCTCCTGTCTTTCTTCCCTGAGAAACACGCGGTGTGGAAAAACCTTCCAGGCTTCCAGGTGTCTGGCAGTAAGCCAGTGTCCGTGAGGCCTTTCCTCACTGCATAGGATGCCGGTCCCCCACCCCATCACCCAGTAACCCCCGCAGTTCCTCCTCTGAGACCCCTATCACCACGTGCAGGTCAGAAGACACAGGCGGCCGTGAGCGGTTTTTTTTTTTTTTTTTTTTTTTTTTTTGGCTGGTTTCAGACTTTTTTCTGCTTGAGTGGAGATGAAACATCACTCCTCCCACAGATGGGAAAGAGGTGCAGGTAGGGATAAAGTGAAGGACACCGATGCATCACACGTGCATCGCACCGGACGTTGTGTCGGGGGTGGGGGACGGGTGGGGACCCACTAGGCTCCCACTCCCCGGTCGGCGCACGCCACTCGCCCGCGCCCTAGGCCGCCGCGAGCTGCCCAGAGGAGGCGCCGGCAGGGGCCGGAGGCGCGCACCCCACCCGGCACACCCCGGCGGAGCAGCGACCAGGTCTCCTGCAGAGCAGGGCGCCGCCCGCCCTCGTGGTCTTGTCTCCGGAGCAGCCGACCACACACGCCCCGGCCTGCTTCTTCGGATCAGGTGGGTCCCGCCGGACGTCCAACACTGAAGCCAGGAGCCACGTGCGTGGGGAGGAGGTGTGGGCGAGCGGGAGCGCCGCTACTCGGGCCCAGCCCTACTACGGTCCTTGCTTTTGTCCTGGTCACTTAATCATTTCCTATGTAGCCACTTCTGAACTCCAGGCTCTGTCCCACCCTGAACAGTGTGGCTGCATCTGTTCAGCCTTCTAGACCAGGGCCTGCTGGTCTGTTTACCGGGGTCGCCCGCCACCTTCCCTCGGTATCCCAGTAGCAAAGCTGGGTAGGGCAGGGCAGGGCAGGGCTGGGCAGGGCAGGGCTGGGCAGGGGAGAGGAGGGCAGGTCTCAGGACCTCCGATACTAACCAGTGAGTGTAGAAAAGCAGGAGTCTTTTCCTGCTGTAGGATGGGACAGGGCGGGGTGGCCCTTCTTCCGGACAAGATGGGAAAGGGGTGCAGAAAGGGGTAAAGTGAGAGACACCCAAATTTGAGAGGTAGACTCTTAACAGCAAAGGAAAGACCACGCCAAAATCGAGCCTGGGCAGTCTCAGGCACTAACTTTGCTGTGTTGGGTGATGGGAGGTAATCTTGTCACAACTTTTCAAACTACTTAGTTCCCACTGTAGAGACACGATCCAGCGTTTGAAGATGGCAGGGGAAATGCTCAACCAAGCACACACACACACACACACACACACACACACACACGCGCGCGCTTGCTCTATTATTTTATATTTATTTTATGTTAGCATGCAAAGTACTGTGTTTCATTATGGCATTTTCATACATATGCGATTGCACAAACTCTTGAAAATCATCCAAGAAACAGCAAAGCGGGAAATAATGTCAGGGCTAGGGGCGCGCGGAGGAGGGAGAGCAGAGAGACTGAAGAGACTTCTGTCTTCCTTGCTGCGGGGGCTAGTAAGAGGCTGGGGGGGCGGGGATGTCAGCGCCTCTAGCTCCTCCCCCAGGAAGGACCTGAGACCCAGGGACTCTTATTTTTGCGGTTTTGCTTGTCCGGGCACTATCGGGCCCCAGAACAGAGCTGATTGCCTTTTTCAATTGCCCGGAGGTAGATAGGTGTGTCTCTGGAGGCTGGAGAGTCTGGGTGGAGCCCTAGTCTTGCCTTTTTTTAGCTGGATGACACCTTCCCTTGTAGATTCTTCTTGGAATGAGAAATACTGATTCTGCTGAAGACCTCGTTCTCAGGCTCTGGGTAGGCAAAGGCGAGGGGGCTCGCCATGGCTCGGGGTGTCTAGGGGTTGGGGCATCAGGACTATGGGAGTCTCTGCCTTTTGACAGTGCTTACTACCTTCCTTACAGTTATTTTTTGGAGTAGTTGCTTCTTCCTGATGAGACCCAGATGTGGGTCCAAGCTATCTTTTGCAAGTAACAGGTGTCTGGTGACTAAATGCAGGGCTGAACACTTACTTCACTTGGGATTACCTGGTTCCAGAGGCCTTGAGCATTGGCTCAGGCCCCAAATGGCCTAGGAGGGGTACCTAGAGGCCCTGGCTCCTGCTCCTCTGATCTTACTACATAGAACCAATTCGTTCACTTCTACTTTCTGTATTAGGAATTCCCCAAGAGGTTGTTTTGGGGAGACCTGTCCCTCTTCCCTGTGATTAAGGCCAGTTTTCATGGAATGCTTGAGATCAGGAGTCAGAAGAAGATCAATTGATCTTCTTGTAAATGGCCCCCTGTGGCTGAACTTTATCAGAAACCTTCTGAGTCACAGAGCAGGATTGGTCACTTTGCCCTGGCCTTACTGGCTCCAAGCGGCCATTTCCCTGGTTTTCTGACTCTTCTGGGCCAGGGGCTGACTATGAGCCTTATTCCCTGTGCACTTCTGGTTTTAGTGAGACTTTTAGTGTACATAGGTCTCTCAGGTTCCCTGGCCTAACAGGATAGGCTTGGCACTGTTGGCCGGATTTATTGAGAAGGAAGGAAATCAAAGTTGGGAGAAGCCAAGTCACTGGTTTATGGGTGCTCAGAGATTAGATCAAATCTGAGATTGGAATGCATTCCAGCCAGTCTCTAAGGCTTATGTGATTCCTGTTTGTTTGCTTGTTTGGTATGCATGTGTGTTTGTTTGTTTTTGAGTCACGGTTTTTCTGTGTAGCCTTGGCTGTTCTGGAACTTATTCTGTAGCTGGCCTTGAACTCAGAGATTTGCCTTTGTCTTCCTCCCAAGTACTTGGATTAAAGGCATGTGCCACCACTGGCTGCTTACTTCCTATTCTATTCAGCATCTGCCACCATGGCAAGAAAATGGCTAAGGAACAAATGTCATGACTCTGGGGGAATGGGCTGGGGAGAGTGGAAGGGAGGATGCATTGGGTGGGGGATGAACATTTAAACAGGTGCAGTTCTGGTATATTATTTTGTTTGAAGTGAATATGCTTTCTGATTATTTGGGGTCTTCACAGTTTATTTACTAATTTTTAATTACACTCTAATTTACATACACTAAAATAAACAAACAGTAAGCATTTTTGGTCTTATGAGTTGGAAGGTTTTTTTTTTTTTCCTAGTATAAAATAGAATTTACTGGGGGGGGGGTATGGGAGGGGAGTTAAGAGGGTAGTAGAGACAGAGAAAGGCAGGAAGAGAGAGAGAGTCGAGTTGGAAGGTTTTTAGAGGGATAGTCTTTGTGTTTGGTCCAGGCTAGTCATTTTCTGTGACGTGGCTGAGGTGTCGTGTGACAAAACTTTTGCCAAGGCAGACCAAACTACAGATACCACCAAAGTCCAGCTTCGTGAACCAGTGAGCTTTATTGGTGCTCTTTGTAGGTGAGGGGTCACTTACAGGAGTAGACATGACTCATGGACAGCTGCATCGTCAAAGCACAGATGACAGGTCACAAAAGCTGGGAACCTGGAACACTGCATAGCCTGTAGATAACTCAGTAGGTTGGGGAGTGTCCTTTCCAGGTAACTGATCTAGACCTGGTCTAGGCAGCTCAGCTGGTTTCTGCTTCTTCCAGGCAGCTGGTTTGGTCTCAGAGTCTTCTTTGCAGCTCAGCTCCCATCAATCTGAGGGGCACTCTCAACTTTTTTTTTTCTTCCAAGACAGGGTTTCTCTGCGTAGCCTTGGCTGTCCTGGAATTCACTCTGTAGACCAGGTTGGCCTCGAACTCAGAAATCCGCCTGCCTCTGCCTCCCAAGTGCTGGGATTAAAGGTGTGTGCCACCACCGCCCGCCACACTCTCAACTTTTATTGCTTGCTTCTGCAGGGAGGGGCCTAGTGAATCTGGTCAGCTTCAGGGACTTCCTGTATCTATTTTTTTGTTGTTGCTTACCTCCCTGTTTAAGGAACTCTTCTGAAGGGCTGAATATTTTAATCTAGGAGGAGAATGTTACACAAGCCTTGAGTTATGTGTCTGGGGAGGGGGCGGAATTTGCTGATGCAGAGATCTGAACCCAGGACCTTTAAATACCCAGTTGGGTTGTTGTAACCCCCTGAGTTATAATCGAAGCTCCTGATATTCTACTACTGAGCAATACCCTTTAGCCCCTGTGATGTTTTGAGATAGGGACTTGCTTTGTAGGGCAGGCTGGCCTTGGGTTCTCTCCTTGAGATTTCCTGGTCTCAGCTTCCTGAGTCTTAAAATCACAGGTGTACTCTACTGCATCTGACCAAACAAAGTTCAGTGAAGGTTTGGAGGTTTCTGTTGTTGTTGTTGTTGTTTTGCTTTGTTTTTTAAAGCTTGAGGACTGTTTTAGAACTTCACGAAGGGAGAGGGAGAGGGAGAGGGAGAGAGGAGGAGAGAGAGAGAAGCCTTTTGAGTTGAGGTCCAAGGGCAGGCTCTGTAAGCAGCATTTCAGAGTGTGTGTGCACATGTGTGTGTTAATTTCAGGATCAGTACAGATGAGCTTAGGATTTTGTCTCGAGTCCAAAGAAGAGACGAAAAGAGATGAAAGGAAAGCTTATGCTTCTTGAGAGGGGACTCAGAAAATTAAATAGGCATAGTAGCAGAGATGTGTAACTCGAGGTGGGGGCACTCCTGAGGGTACATCATCTTGTTAAGAGGATAATTGTCCCCTCCTTTGGCCTCAACAAATGTTCAGGAGTGTCAGGTCCCCTTCAGTTGGTCCCTGGGCCAAATGATTGACAGGCCCAGATGGGTTAATTTTAAGAGAGAGGACAATAATAGTGTGTAATATTATTATAATCTTTGGGACTGATTAGAGTGAAGTTGGGCATAGTGGTGCACACCTTTAGTCCCAGCACTCGGGAGGCAAAAGCAGGTGGATCTCTGTGAGTTTGAGGCAAGCCTGGTAAATGAAGTGAGTTCTAGGACAGCCAGTTCTGTTACACAGAGAAACACTGTCTCTGGAGGGGGAAGAGGGTAAAGATGGGTGGGGGGAAGAATGTCATGTCTCCCAAAGCCATAGATAGGACTCTAAGAAAGGAGCTCTCCCTTAATGGGCCTCAGAACTCCCCATCTATGGGAGAGGTCTGTCTTTAGTAGCTTACAAGCTGGTTAATGCCCGTCTAGCTACCTATTTTTTGCCCCTCAAGAGTTGAGAACTGCTGGGCGGTGGTGGCGCACGCCTTTAATCCCAGCACTTAGGAGGCAGAGACAGGCAGATTTCTGAGTTCAAGTCCAGCCTGGTCTACAGAGTGAGTTCCAGGACAGCCAGGACTATACAGAGAAACCCTGTCTCTGAGAGTTGAGAACTATCATCATGTAGGACATGTGTCCCTGAGGGATCTGGGTACTTCCATCTGAAATGGAGGCACAGAAGGGCTCAGCATCTCCACACTTGCTGACTTTCAGGCCCTTAAGGTAATCCTGGGGAGCCAGATAGAAGAAAGTCCATCAGAGGGTAGATCCATTGTAAAAAGACAGGAGGTACAATAGTGTAGCTCCTGGGGTGAACAGGATCATTACTAAGGTTATAGCAGACAGAACTCATTTCCACCACAGAAATCTGGACACTCTCTTCATGGACTAAATCTGATTTTGTGGATTTGTGTAAAGCTGATGAACCACTTAGCAGAATTATCGGGATGCACAAACAGTGTTTTGTTTATGGTTAGGGAAAGCTGAGAGCCCTTTGCTCTGACTGCCCTCCCTGGTGTGTCTGTAGCCCATGGAGGCCTGCATGCCTGACTCGTCCTTTTCAAATCCAGTCACCTCTTACATTTCCTATTTTCTCTAGTTATTTGACTCTTTGCTGTACTTTCCAGCTGGCTGGTTAAGACTTTTGTAGGTAGCCGAAGCTTACTCATTTTTCTTTTTATTGTCCAGGTCCATCAGGGCTCCCTCAGGGCCAGTTTCAGGGACTCTGTAGATCCCCTTAAGTCTTTTCCTGGACAGTTTAGCCATCTGTTGGAATGAGTCGGTCTTTTTGACATATTACTGTTTCCCTTGAAGTCCCAAGGGAGTTTCTTTCTGGGTTGACCATCTTCGTTGCAGAATGTGTGATAGTTAGATCTAACCTCTGTCTCTCCATGGCTCCTTTAATCTAGAGGACAGGTAATTTGCAAGAACTTTCAGAACCCTTTAGGAAGTGTTCAGTCATCCCTTGCAGCCTGGTTGACTCAGGTAGGGGCCAAAATAATGGCTATTTTTTTAGTCCCTGTATCGTCACAGGGTCAGTCTAATTTTGGTTGACTACTCCCACCCCCCCCCACCCCCGCCCCCGCCCCAGAAAGTCACTTAGGACAGCCCTGAAGAGAAGCTTGGACATAGAGCACATTTGATCCCTTTTACCTTTTACCAGGCAGATAGATCAGGCAGGAGGATGATGCTAAATATTTTAATTATTATTTATTTATTTTAATCATAAAGCATTCTTTTCCTTTTTTTCCTTCCTTCCTTCCCTCCTCCCTCCCTCTTTCTTTCTTTCTTTCTTTCTTTCTTTCTATTTTAGTTTTTCAAGACAGAATTTCCCTGTGTAGCCCTGGCTGTTCTGGAACTCAGAGATCTACTTGCCTCTGAGTGCTGGGATTAGAGGCATGTACCACCACTGCCCCATGATTTGAAATCTTAAATTACCAGTGATTGGTAACTCTTAACAAGTTGAAATAAACTCCTGGGACACTGTGCAGGGACAAGTTCACTTCTCTATTTTTAAGGTTCGGGGATCAAGTTTGCCCTAGTCATAGAGAGTACGTTTGACAAGTGAATCAGTGCTTGAGGAGGAGCAAGACTGGGGAGCCTGTGAACGAACTGTGGCTGGAGCATACAGTACTAATTTCAGAGTCACATTGGCTGATGAGTATAAAGGCCCAAAAGTTTACTGGGAATTGGGTACATGCTGTCCCCAGATCTGGAGTACCTTAGGGTCTAAGTTCCCCAACTGATGATCAGGATCTACAAGTTGCTTTTATCAGTGGGGACCAAACCTCACACACACACACACACACATACACACACACACACACACACACACACACACGTGTGCACACA
>JADRCD010222998.1:15236-44235 GCA_019843815.1 Montemys delectorum
CTCTCTCTCTCTCTCTCTCTCTCTCTCTCTCTCTCTCTCAGGCTTGAAGCTCTAATCTCAAAAGCTCAAGGTCTCACCCATCCTGAGTAAAGGCCCACTATGCTAATCTTCTGGGATAGTCAATGCCCTCCCCCCTCATGTCTTTCTAACAAAGATAATTAGTCTCAATGTGTCACATTGCCTTCGAGAAGTTCCAAGCCAGGGTTTGGCTAAGATGTTGGAACATTGGTGGGGGTCAGAGAGCAATATTAATTTTGTCTAGCTATTAGTAAGTCGTATCTTGGGGGACACCTTGCATGCAAGACTAGCAAGGACATATCTGGGCTACCTCTGAATTAGGGGTTGCAGGAGACGGCTTCCTTGAAGCTTTTGCCTCATAAACTGCTGTCAGGCAAAGTGTTCATGGCCTCTCTCTCTCTCTCTCTCTCTCTCTCTCTCTCTCTCTCTCTCTCTCTCTCACACACACACACACACACACACACACACACACACACACATGGTGGGGGTGTGTGTGATATAATTGCCTCTTAGATATGGCTTTACTTTCCATCCTGGAAGAATCTAGAGTGACTGAGAGGCAATCCTAGAAGAGCCTTTTCTCCTAGGCACAAATGTGTTGGAGGCTTATGGGTCTAGGGGGATCTCTATTCCCTTTAGGACCTAGTTGGTACATTAGGTAAAGTGTCTTAAGAAGACCTAAAGAGTCACCAGTGTTGCTGATACATTTCCTTTCCAATAAATGCCAACCACTACCAAAGCAAAGGCCCTAAACCCCATAGGGACAGAAAGAAAGCTTGGAGATCAAATTGAGAGAATAGCTGAAGGGTAGGCAGGCATGGGCCACCACCAGGAACCCCTCCAAGCTGCAGCGTCTGGTCATCCATTCTGTCCTTGTGTATGATTCTCCCATAGGTGACGGATATGTTCTCTTTTGCAAGGTCTTCTTCTTATTGTTAAAAGAACTTAGAAACAGGTTCCACACAAAACTCATTTTATGAAAAATTGCAAGAAAAAAACCCAACAGGGCAGACAAGGCATAAATCTTGTTAGTGCTGGAAGGAGCTGGATAAGTGGGGGATGGTCAGGTCTTTTGACGGAAGGTCCAAGGTAGGCTGCGCAATGGAGATCTGTAAGCATCAGTCCAAGGTGGGCCGTGTCAGCAGAGAAACACTGACTCAGACAGGGTCAGAACGAGCATGCTTCCAAAGGAAAGACAGGTGAGGGTCTACTGCTGGGTTTGTGTGTCAACGTGACACAGGCTGGAGTTATCACTGAGAAAGGAGCCTCAGTTGAGGAAATGCCTCCATGAGATCCAGCTATAAGGCATTTTCTCAATTAGTGATCAGTGGGTAGGGCCCAGCCTGTAGTGGGTGGTGCCATCCCTGGGCTGGCGGTTCTGGGTTCTACAAGAAAGCAGGCTGAACAAGTCTTGGAGAACACTCAGTAAGCAGCAACGCCCCCTCCCCCCATGGCCTCTGCATCAGCTCCTGCCTCCAGATCCCTACCCTGATCCCTCCAGTGATGAACTATTTTGGTAATAGTGTTTCAGCACAGCAATGGAAACCCTCACTTAGACACAGAAAAGGAGCAGTTAGACTTTTTATATTAGAACCCAGGAAAGTGAGCAGGCAATGAGATATAAGCAGCTACCTTTATTTATTTTAATTTTTAAAGACAGGGTCTCATTTAGCTCAGGCTGGCCTAGATTATATGTAGTTAAGGATGGTCTTGGATTTCTGACTTTCTGCCTCCATGGAGTGCTAGGTGACACTTGTGTAGCACTGGGGATTGAATCCAGGGACCATGGGTGCTAAGAAAGGACTCTACCAACTGAGCTACATCCCCAGCCTTCTGGTTTCTGCATTTGTCAGTACCGGTGTAAGCAACTACCCAAAATGAGATAAAATATTTTCTTCACACCTAGAGAGATTGCTCAGAAGTTGAAGAGTGAGTTCTGTTCATCAGAGGACCTGAGTTTTTATTTCTAGCATTCAAATCAAGTCAGATGGCTCATAAGTGCCTGCGACTCCAACTCCAGGGGATCTGATCCTTTCCTCCACCTTTGAGGGTACCTGCATGCTTGTGCATGCACCCCATATAGACATGCACACACCTCATTAAAAATAATAAATCTTAAAAAAAGTTATCACCCTAGAATATACTTATTTTCTCTCCCCACCCCCCACCCCCCATGCAGCCATTTTCTGGCTTTGTTCAAGCCCAGTGCTTTTTTGTTTTGTTTTGTTTTCTTTTGCCTGATCCTGGACCTCGTGTAAATAGAGCCAGGCATATCTAGTTTATTTCACTCACACAATGTGTTAAGATTCAATTGTAGTGTGCTTATGGGTAATTTGACTCTTCTATTGTTAAGCTATTTGCTTATCTCTTCTCTCATTAATGAGCAGGTTAGTCCCTTCCAGTTTGGGGCTAGCATGCAAACACTCTTGTTAAAACCTTTTAGAATGTGGGTATTCATCCAGGAGTGAAGTTACTTCCATAGCAGTGTGTGAGAACTGAAGTTGTTGAGATATGCTCATGTGTGTATGTGTGTGTACTGGAGTTGTTGAGATGTGTGTATGTGCACATATGCATGTGTTCACGAATGTGTGTGTGAAAGCTAGAGTTGTTGAGATGTGTGTGTCTATGTGTGTGTGTGAAAGCTAGAGTTGTTGAGATGTGTGTGTCTATGTGTGTGTATACTAGAATTGTTGAGATGTGTGTATGTGCACATACATATGTGCACATGAATATGTGTGTATGAAAGCTAGAGTTGTTGAGATGTGTGTGTGTGTGTGTGCGTGTGTGTGTGTGTGCACGTGTGCTCTGTCCTTGCACGCATAGAGTCCAGAGGAAGATGCCAGATGTCTCCCTCTCTGGTACTTTCCACCTAATTTTGTAGTGACAGGGTCTCCACCTTAGCTAGACTGACTGGCCATGAGCCCCCAGGATCTGCTTCTGCCATTAACTGTCCCCTAGCACTAGGGTTATGAGCACACACGACCATGCCTGGCTTTAAACTTTGCTCTTTATGCTTGTACTGCATGTACTTTAGCCACTGAGCCATCTCCCTGGCCTGACTGTTGGCGACAATATTTGATACTGATGGCCGATTTTATTTTATCCGTTTGAATGACTGCTTGATGTTGTCACTGCCTTACTGTCTTGGGTTTTCCCCATTGAATTTTAGGTTTTGAAGGTGACGCCATGAACAGGACAAGATATAACATAAGCTGGTATGCAGGCCCACTGTGAGTAGTGCTGGTGATATGCAGGCCCACTGTGGGTTGTGGTTTGGAAGGGACAGGACCGCATGGTGGTTGAGTAGCTGTTATTGGTGGTCAGGATTCAGGCTGAGTGATTTTTCAGGTCCTTGACAACTCTTTTTTTCTTTTTTCTTTTTTTCTTTTTCTTTTTCTTTTCTTTTCTTTCTTTTTTTTTTTTTTTTTTCAGGACAGGGTTTCTCTGTATAGCCCTGGCTGTTCTGGAACTCACTCTGTAGACCAGGCTGGCCTTGAACTCAGAAATCTGCCTGCCTCTGCCTCCCAAGTGCTGGGATTAAAGGCATGCCCCACCACTGCCCAACTCCTTGACAACTCTTACCCAAAGAAATGAAAATGAGAGTTTGCAAGTGGATCTCTGAATTCTAGGCCAGCCTGGGGCAGACAAGTACGGGAGACAGTTTAGCACCCAATAAGGAAACCCTGGACAAAACAGGGCCTTAGAATACTCACATGTCCTGGTATCCATCAAGGTGATCATGTCTATTTTCCCCTATGTCTATTTATGTGATGAATCATATTTATTGTTTTGCATATGTTCAACCAACCTTGTATCCCTGCGATGAAGCCAGTTGGTCATGGCTTATGATTAACCCCTTGCTTATTTTCAGGGAATCAGTACTTGGAGATACTCATCTAATTGACAATATGTTTGTTAATGTTTTCCTCATTATTTATCAAGGGTACATTTGAGAACCCCAGTGGCTACCTGAAACCTACAGGATTTTCTATGTACTGTGTTTTCCTTTGTAGCTTCTCCAGAACCCAGGGACAGTATCACTGTGATGTCACTGCAGTCAAAGCCTGTCTCCAGATAACAAGCTGTGACTATTTTGATCCTTCCCAGCATCCAGCTCCATCAAAGGCTGTAGTTACACTCTGACCTCACTCTTGTCTTTATGATGTCACTCCCTCAGGACCAGTACTACAAGTCCTGGAGCCC
Organism: Montemys delectorum; assembly: GCA_019843815.1. NCBI lineage: Eukaryota > Metazoa > Chordata > Mammalia > Rodentia > Muridae > Montemys > Montemys delectorum. The sequence goes on from JADRCD010222998.1 coordinate 19,458, forward strand.
TTGTAAACAGCGGGGATACACTAGACAGAGGAATAATTCTTGTCCTGGGCTGTTTTCATTGGGATGGGACCAGATTTCATGTTATGAAGCATGGTATACATTTGAAAACCCGTGACTTGCTTGTATCTGGAATTTCCCATTCAGGCTGGGACTTACTGTGGATAACCAAGCCCTCAATCTATTCTTCAGCTTTGTATGGCTTTACAAACAGGGCTCCTCTTCTCACCCCTGATTTTTCCTCCTGTGTTAGTCCATTTTCTGCTATGACAAAATTAAGAAGAAAGGCTTATTTGGGCTCATGCCTTCAGCCGTTTCAGTCCCTAATTGCTTGGCTCTGTTGCTTTGATAGTAGTGTAGCACAGTGTAGAACATCCCACGTTGGCTGATTCCTCCTCTTCAGCCTCCTCCAACCTTGTATCTTACAGTACATCCTGCCACCGCAGTGTTTTTGTAGGACACCAAGATGACTGGGTATTTTGATCCTTCCAGGCACATGTGGATTTCAGGGTTCTGCAAGGGATACACTTCAGCCTAATTCTTGACCTCTGCACTGCATACTCTAGTATGGACTTCTACTCCAGCCTCAGGAATTACTGCAACTCCTTGGACCCTCTTTCCCCTGCTTACAATGTCCCTTTACTTCCTCCCAAGTTTACCCCTTATAGACTCATCCTTCAAGACTCAGTTGAGCCACTGCCCTTTCTCTGACATCAGTCTCTGCATCGTGTCATAGGTGGGGGGGTCAGGCATTCCTGGGCATCCTGCAGGGTGGGCCTCAGCTACATTTCTGCCAGGTGTCACTGTTTCTTCCCTCCTGAGCTGTGAGCTAATGGAGTTTGAGAGTTCATAGTTGGCATGCATTACGGACCACAGAGTTCTCTGGTTGGCACACACCGGTGCTGGTGTGGCCTGTGGAGAGACCTGCCTTGGGCCTTTGCTTGCCTTTTTAACTTGTAGAAGTGTTTTTGTTAACATGTTAACATGTGTGTTAAGTATGCTGTGTATGTGCCTGGTATCTGCAGAGGTCAGAAGTAGGTATTGGATCCCTTGGAATTGGAGTTATAGATGGTTGTGAGCTACCACGTGAGTTCAAGGAACAAACCTAGGTCTTTAGAGAACAACACATGTTCCTAACGTCTCTCTAGCTTCATGCCTCAGTCCTTGACTGCTACGAGATCTGAGTCCTGCACCGTCGGTTGGCTACTAGGAACATCGCCTTCCCTCCGGAGAGGAGGCTGGTGGAAGGCACTGGGGAAGTGAAAGAGTTGTTGAGATTTAGGCCAGACTGGTCACCGTTTAGACCAGAAAGGTCACCATTTAACATGCTTACTTACTCAGAATTATTTCTGAGAACCCTTCCGGATCTAAAAAGAGGACGTAAGGATAGATTGTCTGAGTGTCTAGCCAGGGCTGGGTTGATCTGGTGCCCAGTTTCCACATGGAGACTGCAGAACTTTAGGGTACAGACATGAGAGAGAGGCTGTGGGAATTTCCTGTGGAAGCAAGACTCTACCCAGTGTGAGTTGAGATGGAGGAGGAGCATGTAGGTAAAGAGAGGCCTGGAAGGGGGAGGGGAGGGAGGGAAAGCTTGGCACTTCTTAGAGGCTGAGGAGGCAGGCCCTGGAATGAAGAACTGAAGAACTCACCTGACTGGTCGACTACATGACTCTGGAGGGGGGTGGGGGAGGAGTCTCAGAGTTGATATATCCAGAATTGTCACAGTAGACAGTTCTAGAAGTAAGATTGTATAGTCCTGGGAGGACAAAAAAAAAAAAAAAAAAAAAAAGGAATGATTTCCCCATTTTACCCGTAGGCAAACTGAGGCTTAGAGTGCTCATGTCTTGGCCAGGAATGATGAATGAAGTAGGAGAAGTGTGTCATGCAAGATCTTAAATTCCAACAGTGCGTCTTGGAGCCTCTGGTAGCTCCAAGGAAAAAGCATTTTGGAGGCAGCTGCTGGGTTATAGGAAATTGAAGGAGGAGGCTTTTGCCTGGGGCAGAGAGAGGCACACAGAAAGAGAGAGGCACAGAGAGAGAGAGAGAGAGAGAGAGAGAGAGAGAGAGAGAGAGAGAGAGAGAGAGAGAGAGAGAGATGTGTGCTGAAAATGCTAGGAAGAGAAGTTAGGACTAATCTTGTCATACACACACAGTCCCTATGTTCTTTTCACACATGCACACACCCCCGCCATGTTCTTGCCTGATAACAGGTCACCATACCTAGTTTAAGAGGTGCTGAAGATCGCTGGGCAGTGGTAGTGCACACCTTTAATCCCAGCACTTGGGAGGCAGAGGCAGGCAGATTTCTGAGTTTGGGGCCAGCCTGGTCTGCAGAGTGAGTTCCAGGACAGTCAGAGCGTATACAGAGAAACCCTGTCTCAAAAAACAACAACAACAACAAAAAAAAACAAAACAAAAACAAAAAACAACAACAACAACAAACCAAAACAAAAAAGAGGTGTTGAAGATCAAGCCCAGGTTCTCTTAGATGTTGGACAAACACTCTACCCACTGAGCTACAACCTAGACCCTAGGACTTTCATGGCACCCATAGGTTTCTCAGGGGCTTTGCTCAGGAGACTAACAATTCTCAACCTGTGGGTTGAGACCCCTTGGGGAGTCCAATGACTCTTCACAGGGACCACCAGTGACCCTCAGAAAACAGATGTTTACATTTCAATTTGTAGCAGTTGCAAATTTTCAGTTGTGAAGTAACAATGAAATTAATCCTATAGTTAGGGGAACTGAATTAAAGGGCTGCAGCATTAGGAAGGTTGAGAAGCACTGGCCTAAATGCTTTGGTCTGGACTGTTCTGCAGCCTAGGCCACTGGAAAAGGGGGCTGTGGGCTGAAACTGAGGTGGCCATATCCCACCTGGTTCCAGTGGTGCTGGCTGGGGTGTCGTGGGAGCCTCAGTTTCCTTGCCAGCTAGACAGTGCAGGGCACAGATTGATCCGATAAGATCCCTGAACAGCTAAACAAAAGGCCAAGGGAAAGGAGTCCAGACCCACAGGAAATGAATTCTCAAAGCAAAACCCACAGAGAAGAAGTGCCTGTTTCTCCCAGAGGAATCCCAAGTTGTCAGCTTGCCCTTGACTGTAGATAGGAGGAAGTCAGTTGTTTCTAGTTGTGCCTGCCTGGGGATTCACTGTGGCTCTGCCAGAAGTGCAACATTTGCACAATTTCCCTCAATCCACTCTTGAGTTTGTTAATTCATTCAAGGTTGACCAGAGCCCTTACGGAGTGCTGGGCTCTGCACCTGCCTGTGGAGAGGTGAGAATTTAGCTAGGGGAGACAGGCCTGTATGTCTGAGTGTGTACTGAGTCTCCTAGGGAATGTGAGACAAGTCTTTTGTTTTTGTTTTGGGTTTTTTGTTGTTGTTGTTTTGGTTTTTTCCGAGACAGGGTTTCTCTGTGTAGCCCTGGCTGTCCTGGAACTCACTGTAGACCAGGCTACCCTCGAACTCAGAAATTCGCCTGTCTCTGCCTCCCAAGTGCTGGGATTAAAGGCGTGAGCCACTACTGCCTCATCTGAGGTGACTAGCCAGCTTCCTGCAGATGTGATCTCCACACTGAGAGTGACAAGGGATATTCCTGAGGCAGAGGAACCCTCGGTGAGACAGTCCAGCCCTTCCTGTCAGCCCATCCTGGAGTCAGCTGCTCCAGGATGCTGAGAGCTCTGTTGACTGGAGGGCAGAAAGGAAGCTTAGAGGAAGCGGCAAGCCTGGTACCAGTCAGCTGCCCAGAGCTGTTAGCAATATCCAATCCAGTGAACAGCTGCCTGCCTTCCCCTTCTTTCAGAAGGCGGTTAAAGCTTATGTGGAAGTCTGGCTGTCCCTAGGAGGAACTTGTCTTGCATTGGGTCGGGGAGAGTCCAGGACACTTGAAAAATTAGCACTTGGCTCCCCAAGGGTAGGAGCATAGTCTGGGGTTGAGGATGGATTTCTTTTTCTTTTTCTTTTTTTTTTTTTTTTTTTTTGGTTTTCCGAGACAGGGTTTCTCTGTGTGGCCCTGGCTGTCCTGGAGCTCACTCTGTAGACCAGGCTGGCCTCGAACTCAGAAATCCGCCTGCCTCTGCCTCCCAAGTGCTGGGATTAAAGGCGTGCGCCACCACCGCCCAGCAAGGATGGATTTCTATAGATCCTTAGGAAAGTCTGCTTTTGTGTGTCAGACAGTACAGTGCAAAGGAAGGTTAAATAATATTTCTAAATGGAAACTGGACTGGGTGCTTGGGATGCCATCTTTAATATGTCCCGAATGAAAATTACCACAGAGGTGCTCAGTGACTGAGTCCAAACGCTAAGCACCCCCCAGAAGGTATATCATTCAGAGGCTGTGGTATTGACAGCAGAGGGAGACTCCAGCCCCAGGGCAGTACACGGTGACTTGCTCAGTGTGTAATGGGTCACTGCCTTCAGGCTGCTTCTTTAGAGTTCAAGGTCACTCTGACTGACCTGGGCTGGGTGCCTTTACAGTTCATGCGCTGACATACAGAAGGGGCATTTATCTGTTTTGTTCTAGTGGTAGGTATGGGGGGGGGGTGTTCTTCACACCAGCTGAGCAGCAACCACATCTATCAAAGGCAGTAGAGGCGAAGACTTCAGGAGCTAGCTACAGATCTCTGCAGGCCAGGGAGGGCCCCAGTAGCCTCTGGAGGAGGGAGGGAGTCTTCTAGGGAGTGTTGGGAGGGGCTATGTTAATGGACCCCAGTGTGAAATGTTGCAGACTTTAGACCAACGACTTCAGTAATGCCATTGTGGTGGCGATATAAGGGTCACCAAAGACCCTGCTTTTATATCCTGGTTTCATCTTCTAAGGCAGCTTCCCCAAGTGTGAAAAGCTAGAGGAACTAGAGTCTGCCACAGCCTTATGCTAAGAGTCTCTGTGAGGCTGCTTTTAATTGTAATCCCCCTGGGACACTTAAAAGACAGGACCCTCTCTCCCCTGCAATCCTGGCCCAGTGCTGGAGAATGAACACAAGGCTGTATGTTTGCTGGGTAAGCACTTTACCATTGAACTACATACTCAACCTCAGAATATGGAGGTTTAATTAATCAGAAGGAAAGAGGGCCAGGGATGCAGGTCAGTTGGTAGAGTATTTGCTGAGCATGCACAAAGGCATGGGTTTGCTGCCAGCACAGTGTAAATGGTGTATGGCGGTGCAGGCCTGTTCTCTAAGAACTTGGGAGGTAGAGGAGGGAGGATCAGTCCAAGGTCATCATCAGCTACATAGCTAGCCAAGATATTGGAGACCTGGTCACACAAACAGACAAACAAACAAACAAACAAACAAACAAACATAGTCCCCACCTTACATCTTTGATGTACACTGTTGAAGAAAGCCCAACTCCTTAGAGATGGAATTTTACTCTGGAGTCCTGGCTGGCCTCAAACTCAATTTTCTGTCTATCTCTACCTCCTGAGTGCTGGGATTAAAGGTGTGAGCCACCATTCCCATTTAAAAAAATATATTCTTTTAAACAAATATATTTACCAAACCACCCCAAATGCCCCCATGGTTGAGGTCAGGCTACCACCTTTCGGGGATGGGGGTTAGGGACTCCTTCCTCATCCACAGGAAACACATTCCTCTACAGTTGCAGGCAGGCAGCGTGGAGGCACTGTGATGTTAGCAGATGTTTGGTGACTGGCTCTTCCAAACATAACACCTTGCCGTGTGGTGTTTGCCAGTTTCCACAGTGTAAATATTTCCACCCTGTCCATTTCCAGTCTCTGCCTGAGAACTAAGGGAAGGTGCGGGGGGACCCACAGTGTTGTGGTGTTTTCCGTCCATCTACATTCGATTGATAAAGGTAAACCCAGAGAGAGGATAACTACTAATGACCAGAAACAATGAGTTACTACTCCTTTGACCTTAGCCTGATGCATTGACTTATAACACTTGTAAATGTATCTAACCGAACTTCATTTTGTATGGCCTCTTATTCTTGAATTATTTTTGTCACGCACATATGGATACATTTGTAAAAAAACGACCTACCCAGTTTCGTTAGTATATGTGTTTGGGGCTGATTGCTTGGGTTGGGGGTCACCTCTCTGGGCCTCCTCTAATTCAAGTGGCTGTATTGAGAGATCTCTTAGATTAGGCCTCCTCTAACCTCAGCCACTTTGTCAGGATCTTTTGTTTGAGCACAGTGGTAGCAGAGGTGGGGAATACACGTGTAACCCCAGTACCTTGGAGGTGGAGAAGAGATCAGGAATCTAAGCCGTCCTCACTAACATTAAATTAGTGGCCAGCCTGGGCTACAGGGGGCCCTGTCTACACACACACACACACACACACACACACACACACACACACACACGCACACACACCTTTCATTTGCTCTATAACCCCTCTTGACACTGGTGCATCCTTTCTTTATCCACTTTATTCATTTACTGCTTTAGGTTGGCTCCCAAGCATCCCTCTAAAGCCCATATGTTGAAGCTCCATTCCCACAGTGGGAGCTTTAAGAAGTGGGACCCAGATGGAGGGAGGGCTCAGGTCACCTAAAATGTGTGTTTGATGGAACATTGAGTTCCTAGATGAAAGAAAAAATACCAGCCCAAAATACTGAGACCCAGGTTCTCAGCACAAAGATTTATCTGTCCCAGAGGGACAGAGGCCAGGGAGTAAGAGACAAAGACAGGAGACTGGGGAGGGGGGGGGGGGAGAAGAGAGGGGAGGGAGGAGCGAGAGGGAACAAGGGAACAGGGAAGTGGTATTTGGCAGAGGAGAGTGGTTGAGGTGGAAGGACTCTCTGAGTAGAGAGGAGACAGACTGAACCCATAGGCCAATGGAGGTTTATAAAGGTAGTTTTTAAAGATAAAAGGAGAAATCCTGTGTTAGGATGAGGTGCTTTATTTTGACTGGGTGGGTTAATTAGGTGAGCCAAAGGGCGCTTTTGATTGCTGGGCTTCCATACTTTGATAGCTGGACCTTGATAGTCAGCCTCAGGAGGAGGGAGTGGCCAAACAAGGGACTAGACTTTGGTGGCTCACTTTAGGAATACAATCTAATGGTTTAGCAAGGCAGAGGGAGTGGGGAAGAGCAAGGCCACCCAGAGCCACATGCTCTAGTGGGCTGGTGTCCCTTCACCAGATCCTTTTCTCCATCCCGTGTTTTAGATAAAATGCAATGTAGTTATGTGTCTGCGTGTTTGTGTGTGTGTGTGTGTGTGTGTGTGTGTGTGTGTGTGTGTGTGTGTTTGTGTGTGCGTGTTTGTGTGTGTGTGTGTGTGTGTGTGTGTGTGTGTGTGTGTGTGGGCATGCATGTGAGAGTGCCGTGGAGGTCAGGGAAGGGCATCAGATTCCCTAGAGTGGAGTTGCAGGTGGTTGTGAGCACCTAGTGTGAGTGTTGGGAACCAAATTTTGACAAGAGCAGCAAGCACTTTCAGGCCCTGAGCTGTCTTTTCAGACCTTTTTTCTTCTTTTTCTCATGTAGTCCAGGCTGACCTAAAAACTCCTTAGGTATCCAAGGCTGGTATCAACCTGCTGTACTCCTGATTCCATTTCCTCTATGCTGGGGGTCCTAGGTATGTGCTATCAGTACTTACTCCTCCTCCTCCTCCTCTTCTCCTTTCTCCTCTCTTCCACTTCCCTTTTCTCCTCCTCTCTCCTCTTCTTCTGCTTCCTAGATATAAGTGACATTCCTTTCGGACGTAAAGAACTGTCCCAATGCAAGAGGCCATCAACTGTATTGAATCTTCAAAAAGCCTGAACTAAAGCCTTCCTCCTTACAAGTCAAATATCTCCCTTATTGTTAGAGCAGCAGGAAGTTAACATTTGCCAAATGTAGTCTGAGTGCCCCAGGGCAGACAGCTCCCCTGCTGGCTTCACCTCTGAATCCCAGGCCTAGCCTGCCCCCACCCCCCACCTGGTAGGTGCTTAATAATGGGTTGATTGATGGAGTGGGTGTAGGGCAAGGAGCCTTCCAGACTTCCCGCCCTCCCACCTTTGCTCTGAGCTGTGTCTTTCCTTGAGGCTCAGTGTATCTGTAAAAGAGGTTTGAGGCTTGAGCACTTCCTTCAGCTGTGACGTGCCACTGCATCATCTGATTATCGCCAGGCTGAGCCTACAGGAGCAACTCTTTACTGGTGTGCTTTCTTGCCCTTTTTTTTTTTTTTTTTTTTAAAATTTCAGGGGTGTGACACCGGGCAGCCACTGCAGTCAGGGATGAGTGGCGTGATGGCATGACCACTGCAAATTGCATGTTATGTGTTCAGAACAGGCCAGAGTAGAGTCTTTTTAGTTTTTCGAGACAGGCAGAGTAGAGTCTTGAGATACAACTTGGACCTCTGGTTCACTGCATGTTTGATTTTAAATTGAGTTTGGCTCATTGTGTGTTCAGAGCCTTTCATTGTTGCAAATAATTTGTGGCTCATTCATTCGGTAAGACAACCACTACATGGGGCCACAAACCGCAGTGTAAAAAGCCATGTGCTGGACCACCATGGGACATGCTCCACATTTGGTTTACCAGGAAATGGTTACACTGTTATCTAGAGTTAATCAAGGCTTGTGCTTGTAAAAGGTCAGGTGCTGGCATTTCAAACAGCCCCGGCTGAGGCTATACTTCTAGGAGCCAGGACTGTTGACTGAAGTCGTTGCTGTGGATTCGTCCCAAGGATTCCATTGAGTGTTCAAGGCAGCAGTTGGCATCATGAGGGTAGGCTGGTTAATAGGGTGGCAGTCATTTTGCTCACAGCAGCCAGGGCAGCACGAGTCTGACGGCTGTTTAATTAGGGAATCAAGGTCTTCTTTTTAGGAGCAGGAGCATCAGAAGAAATGCCAGCAGTATAGCAGAAAGCACTCAGCCCTGTGACTTTGATGGATCCTTTGAACAGTGCTTCATATTTGATCAATGTCCCAGGGAGCATTGGCTCCCCTTGTACTGCTTCCAAACAACATGGCAGAGACCCACAGCTGAGTGACCTCTAGGAACAGGGATGTACTGATTCTCGGGACTGGCCATTTTCCTCCTCCTTGACCAGTAGCTATTGCATACTAAATTCAAAATGGCTTCCCTCTGGCGCCCGTGGTTAGTCCCTGCCTAGCTTTCTGAGCTGCGGCGGTCAGTGGGACCCGAGCTTCTCAAGGCGTTAGGTGTGCCTTTCTTGGAGCCAGCTGAAAATGCAAGGCTGTTTCCTTTGTTGCTAGGTAAGATGTGCTAGGGTCAGGGGACAGATGATCAACCTGGGTGCCTGGCTTGACAGGAACAATTCTGACTTGAACCCCCAACCCGCTGGGACCCAAGAGTCAGAACATAGCGCTGCTCATTTGCATACTGCTTTTTTGTCTTAGCACTCAGGGAACTGGTGTTTTGGTTGTTTCAGTAAAATGACTCAGATTTCAGGGCTCTGTGGGCCACATGGCAAGGGCAACTGCTCTGGGAGGCACGCAACCTCTGTTTGCTTTCATTTTCTCTTCTATCCCTGCGGTAGGTACAGCTATGCCTGACTCACAATGGGGGCTGTGCTAGGGCAACTCCACAGTGACTGGAAAATAAATATAAATCGAAAATTTGTTGAGTGCAGCTAGTTAGAGGAATACCTGGCTTGGGGCCGTATGTGGAGTATGAGTAGTATATTAGTTTTTTGATTCGGGATTGAGGTCCAACCACTGCCCAGTGTCACTATAGGGTATCTTACTGTATATTATTAACCTAGAAGTGATCCAAACCTGAGATGCAAAGTGTGGTTTCAATAGCACCCAATGGCATCTCTACCATCAGAAAGTTGACAGTTTTAAGTCATCCCTCATCCATCCGGAAGCTTCCGGAATGGAGGCTCTGCCGTCTACGGGTGAGAAGTAGGGGTTCAGTGCATTTGCAGACACTCCATTTGAAAGGCAGAAAAAGAGCAGTACTGTGGTACCTCACCTCCCATACCCTAGAGGTGAGACTTGGCTCCCTCCAGACAGAGGCTGGAGTTCACTCTGATGGAACTCTTGGGTCCTGTATGATTTGGGACAGAGAGGTTGGAACGGAAACAAACCCGGAAGCAGTGCCTTTGGCAGCTTGAAGGCATTCTGCCTTCCAGAGCAAGAGTCTAGGTCCACACAGCCATCTCCATACCCAGCAGCCAGCCCCCTCATCCCGGTACTTTGTGGTATCTAGGATTTCCTGCCTCTCCTCCCATGCAGTTTCCTTTTCCTGCTCTGCTGGGCTTAACTGGATGTTCAGATCTGCTTTCTCAGAGGCATGCCACTGGGCAACGGTCTTCACGGCCCAGGCTCTGCTCACTGCATTTGCAGATGGGCAAGCTGGGAGAGGGAGGCGGTCTGGGAACCAGACCGCTCTCTCTATAGCTCATGCTTACCTTTACTCGTTCTTCAGGGTAGATACCGTGCTGAGCATGTTTGAAATCTCTGCCCACTCTTCATCCTGGCAGCTAGGTGACAGGGATGGATAGTGCTCTGGCTTTACAAATGGGGAAAATGAGATACACAGATTAAGGAATGCTCTAGAACCACACGGGACTTGGGACCAAGACACAGGCAATGAGATGGAGCACACACTGCAGAAAGAAGACCCCCAAGCTAGCAGGGAGAAAGGAAGGCCAGTCTACAAAGGGGTGGGTCCTCTGAGGTCACGGGGCCAGGCAGAGCTCCTTAGTGCTGAGCCCCTCCACCCAGTCTCTTTTGGTCATCATAACACTGGCCCCTAATGTGCATTCTGTGCTGCTAGCCTCTTATGAATGGGTGAAGTGCAGTGGCCAGGGAACCCTGAAGAGGAGGATGGTGTCCTGGGGCCTGGAGCTGGGGCTTTAGCAGAGAAGGCAGAAGCTCTTTGGTTCCTTTTAGCAGTTTATGCCACAGAGCCAGCCACACGCTGCTTGGCCGCTGCTCAGGTTACACTTCCTGTTTGCCACTGAGACCCAAGTGGAACTTTGAGTGAAAGATGAAGGAGTGGGTAGAGCCTCCTAACCAAATTGTACCAGTCAGAGGTGGAAAGATATCCAAATAGGCTAAACTTTCCTTTCGTAGCTAGGGAAACTGAAGTGAACAGAGGTCTAAAGCGTGTGAGAACCTGTCCTGGCTCCCATAGATTGCCAGAAGTCCTGATGTGAGATTATGAAACCCTCAGATGAGTCCACGTTTCCACATTCCACAGCTGAGGGGTTGGGGCTGGCACAGGTGTCTGTCTAGGCTGGGATGAGACTTCGTGAGATGAGCTCTGTGAACAAATTATTTTCAAGTCAACACCAGCAAGCACACTGGAAACCTGCTCTTCCAGCTGACGGGCAGTTTCTATCTACCACAGGAGTGTATGTGGGGTGGATGGACATCAAGCAGTCAGTTGCATGTGTCCAGACCGTGGCCAGAGCACGAGAGGGAGTAACCTGGCAAGTAACTTCCTGGCAGTGAGTGGCTGAAACCTGGGGGGTAAGGAGGCGTGACTGAGGAAGAGGGGAAGGCTGACTCTTCGCATCTGCTGCCTTTTCGGATGAGAACAAGGCCAGCCAGAGCCAACTTTGGTGCTGTCCTGCTACCCTGCACTCTGATTTCAGGGAGGAGGCAGGACCTTGTCTTGTAACTAAAGAGGAGCTGCTGAAGGGTTAGAGTACTAAAAACTGCTGCTCCTCCCTCATGCCACAGTCGGGTTAGAAAACCCTAAAGCAAGGTGAGAGAGGTAGGTCAGATGCAGAGCACATGCAAGGGCATGTCTTGCACTAGCAGCACACACACACAGATACACACATGCACACACACAGATACACACAGATAAAAACATGCATGCACAAACACAACAGAAATTGCTAAGGCTAGCTGTCTCTTGAGCTGTGTGTTAATGTCCTTGAGCCTGGAGCATTGGCTCCATGAAGGTTGCTGGCAAGTGAACGCATGAGCGGGATCTGGGAAGAGACTGTAGGCCCCTCTCCTTGAACCAGTCTTAGTGAGTGTGGCTGTGGCTCTCATCTCCAGCCCTTTGTTTTAGTTTTACTTTCTGTATCCCTATAACCTGACACCAGTGGAGTCTCCGACTACCTTTTGGCAGCTTTCCCTCCCCCTGGTCACCCAGGAAGACTATGCTTTAAAGGAATAGCCCAGGGCTTACCCCCCACATCTACCCTGCAGTGTGGCACCCTTCTTCCCATTAGAGTTCTTAAGGACATGGGGGGATCCACGGTGCTCACTGCAGCACCCCAAAATCTCCCCGGCAAACAGACAGGCTGGCTGCCTTCAGTTTAGTCCTTTTTGAAACATTTGTTCAGTTTGTGTGGCCTGGAGCAGGTTGGAGGGGTGGAGGCCTGCTCTTCAACTGGGGTTCCACCCCATGCAGGACTTCTGCAGAAGCAGAAGGCACAGAAAGTTACCAACAAAGTGGCTTTCAGAGCTGCAGTGAGTTCCATCCTGCAGGAAGAGGGGACAATAGTCTCCGTTGGCGCTCAGTCTCCGTACTTCCCCCTTTCTCCTGCGTTTGTGGTTAAACTTTCCAAACCAGATGGCTTCTGGGAGGCTCATTAGAAGATTTATTTTGGTTCCATTTTTATTTGAAATTTACTCAAATACAGCCGAGAACCAGAGGGTTTAGACCATGTTGTTTGCTGCTCGTTTCTGTTGGTGCAGCAGCTTGGACTGTGCTTCCCTTGGCGTTGGTGAACTTGGCTCCTTTTGTAAAGGAACAACAGAAAATATGGCTCATGTTTATGCAAAGTCAGTGCTGCTCTGTTACTTTTTATTTATTTCTATTTTAATCTCTTGGGTGTTGAATAACCACCTAACTTATTTACTTTTTTGGTCTGAGTACAAAAAAAGATGTATATTCTCATCACAGACCATGCCAATACAGCGAGCAAAATGGAAGCCCTGGCCATCCTTCCACAGGCAGAGAGAGACTCCCTCCTACCTTTGTGGGCCCCACTTCTTCTGTCCTCACCTTTGTCTCGTTAGTGTTACCATTTTAGGAGATAGCATGAGGGATTTGCCCAGTCTCTGCATCTTCCACAGGGTTTGGCACACAGTAGGTACTTCATAATTATTTATTGCTTGTAACAGGATCTGTGCATTTCCAGTATTTAGAGAACAGAAAAGCCCAGCTAGGCAGGTGTGGGAGATCACATGATGCCTCAGGACTCAGCACTGATTCTTCTGACAGGCCCAGCAGTCTGGTGAAATTGGGGGAGAGACTGTTCTGAGTTTATATCCCAGCATCTGGTTACAGCCAGGGGTTTCCCAATATTTATAGAATGCTGCTGCCTGAGATTCTTTCGGGCACCTGTAGTTTATATAGCAAGTTCAGTATCAAGTGCAGGGGACGGTCAGCACGTGAGTGCCAGCACACGGATGCTAAAACTGTCTGCAAGGATGCCTACTCTGAGGTGGGTTCTGCCAGTGTATCGAGGAAGCTGCTAGAAGTCATCCCTACCCCATCTTTGAATCAGCAGCTGGTACTTTCCAGTGAGCTTACTGGATGCTGAAAGTTGAGTTTCCTGAAAGCAGGAAACGTGTTTATTGTGATGAGTGTTACAAATGGGACACATTGTTTAAGTTCAAGGTGAACCTAACTGGGAAGGTCTAGAGTAGGAGTCCCTGCTTGGGCTCCTTGGGGTCTGAGAAAGCTGTCAGGTCTCTCTGAGATTTTTTTTTTTTTAGTAAATATAGAGTAAGCAGGCAGATAGTCAAGCCGGGGCATATTGAACAGCAGATGAAAGAATTGACACTTGAGGCTACCTTTCGATGCTCCACCCCCATCCTGTACAATGGGCTGACCTTAGCACTTACCTTGGAGAAAATAAATAGGGGTGGAATCAAGTGAGAGTAATGTACTCAGGAGCCTGCCTGGCGAAATCTGAGTTGTCAGTGAAGAACATTTGCAATGGCTGCTGTTACTATAACCATCTGAATTAATATGACTATATGAGCTACAGATCCTTGGTCTTCAGATGTTCACAACCTGAGATGGGGGAGGAGACAGGCATGGCGGTTGCTGAGGGAAGAGGTAAGGGATGCTAAATTGATGCTCAGCCAAAGGCCAGGGGAATTCAGAGGGGGAAGTTCTCTATGCTGACCAGGCCTAGTTGGTTCTGGCTTTGACCCTGATGAACACAAGTGAGCTCTGAACTTGTTCCTTTCTCTGTACGATGGGGCTAATAGAGTGTGCTTCACAGTGGTATTAGGTGCCCTGTCCCTCCCTTAGTCAGCAGGTTAAATCAGCAAGTCACCCCGGGTCAGTTGGGGGCTGTGCCCACTCAAGGGGCCTGGTGAATGCAATCGCCTTTTTTTTTTTTTTCCGAGACAGGGTTTCTCTGTGTATCTCTGGCTGTCCTGGAACTCACTCTGTAGACCAAGCTGGCCTCAAACTCAGAAATTGGTGGCGCACACCTTTAATCCCAGCACTTGGGAGACAGAGACAGGCGGATTTCTGAGTTCGAGGCCAGCCTGGTCTACAGAGTGAGTTCCAGAACAGCCAGGGCTACACAGAGAAACCCTGTCTAGAAACAAACGAACAAACAAACAAACAAACAAAAAAATAGAAATCTGCCTGCCTCTGCCCGGCTGCAATCACCTCGAATCTGCTCTTTGACACAAAGAAGGTGAGCCCTGGAAGGTCTGTGTGAGCAGTTAAGTGCTTGGGCCCACTCCCATCTTATTGATCAGATTAGCCACACAGCCTTACCCAACCAACTCCAGCAGGCCAGGAACTGAGATCTCACCTTGAAGGCAGAGAACTGGAAACTAGTCAAACAACCTTGAGAACTCTCCAAGGTTGGGTGTTCCTTTTTGTGCCAAGCTTGCCGACTACAGATCAGGAAGCTGAAGGCTGTGTTGAGTTCCCCACACACAGAACTACAATCAGAGAAGAACCCATTAGCCCAGAACAGGGCTTGGGGAAGCAGGCAGAGCAATGTGGAATGTGGCCGTTTCTGGAGCGTTTTCAGACACAGTTGAGCATGTCTAGGAAGCCAGTCCCCAGCCCCTTCCTTGTTCTCTGTGGTTTCCTAGGTTGTCTCATGGGGCAGTTTGGATGGCAGAATCTTTACCTCATGCCGAGTTGTACAACATGCGTCCTTCCCTCCCTTCCTCCACACCTCAGCTTACTCACCTGTAAAATGGTATAGCCCAGAAGATTGGGGGCATTTGTTGAGAGGGAAGGAATCCAGAGTACAGGCCTTCAAGGGAGCCTCAGAATCCTCTTGAAATCCATGGAGCTTAAAGTGAAAGGGTGAGCAAGGCACTGGGGAGAGAGCCTCTGGACACTGCTCTCAGGGGTTATCGAGGTACTGGGGAGAGAGTTGGACACTGCTCTTAGGGGTGAGCGAGGTACTGAGGAGAGAGCTGGACACTGCTCTTAGGGGTGAGCGAGGTACTGGGGAGAGAGCTTCTGGACACTGCTCTCAGGGGACATGGTTGGCTTCAGGGCCCTTGTTTTCCTCTGAATATGGAGATCCATAGGGACCATGAGCTGTGCCACTGCAGAGTCTGGCACTTGCTAGGTGTTGATCCTGGTACAAAACAAATATTTACCTAACAAATGAATAAACAGACCAACACTTAGCCTCCTCTGATTTGCTCCAGTGGCTTTCAGATTTTTTAAAAAAATTATCATTTTCTAGACAAGTGCTCTACCACTGAACTGTACCGCTAGCCTTCTTCAAGATTAAATATATTTATGTGTGGCATGGGTGTGTGTGTGAGGGTGTATGTGTTTGTATGTATGTGCATGTGTGTATGTGTGTGTGTATACATGCATGTGTGTGTGTGTGTGTGTGTGTGTGTTTGCATGTGTGTGTGTTTGAGAGGAAAGCTGTGGGAGTTGGCTTTCTCCTTCCACTATGTAGGCCCTGGGTATTAAACTCATGCCACCAGGTGTGGCGTGACAGCAAGTGCTCTAATCCACTGAGCCATTTTGCTACTTCTATTTGCAGACTATGGGATACAAGGATGTAAGAAAGAGCTTGGTTCTTGGCTTTGCCTGAACCCAGCATGCGTTCCCACCAACTCATTTGGGACAGCCACCAGAGTCCTTGGGGTTTCCTGCTGAGGGAGCCATGGCCCTGCCTCCATCCAAGGCTGTGGTCAAGGCTTGGGTAGGGAAGGTGATTCAGAAGTGTTCTGGGAATTGCTCAGTCCATGCCAAGCCCGACTAGCTGTTTTCAGGCCACGGGTACATGGTGGACTCTGGAGATACACAGAACAACATGTGCCAGAGTCTGTGAGGGAGAGTTCTGGAATAATCATCAATGTGAACGGAGGAACTGTTATTTATTGGGAACTTGTTAAAGGAACCTCTGCCAGCGGTTCATGGGTGCCATCTCTTTCCGATGTCTGAGAGAGTGGTTTTGCTATTCTCACCTCACAGGTAGGAGAAACCAAGGCTTCAGAAACCCGAGGTCATTCAGTCAATACCCAAGACTATCCTGTAGATGTAGGTTCCACTTCTGGTGGATGGGAAGGCAGGGATAGTTTGTTCCTTAGGCATAAGGGACAGTAACAAGCTGCTGTTTCCTAAGCACATTTAGGGTTCCCTGAACTTTACAGATAGATTCGTTGATCTTCTTGGTAATTCAAAGACTTTTAAAAAATAGGTTATGGGGCCTTGCTGCATCATCCAGGTCGACTTGAATTCCTACGCTCAAGAAATCACCTTTTTAAAGCTGTTGTGATTATAGATTTGAGCCACAGAGCCTGGCTAGAGCATCCCTCAGCCTCCCCACCCCCCACCTCTGCAGTGCTAGGGCTCCAAGACCTCACTTATCCTAGGCAATTAAGTGTTTCAGCGCACTCTATTCCTCCTGCTTTATAGGTTAGTAAACAGGCACAGGGAGTGGATGTCCAGCATCGTAGGGCAAGAAATATTCCAGTATGTGAACAAGAGCTGTCTCATTCTAAGGACAGACAGACAAAAAAAATTCCCCAGTAGCCTGAATTTGAGTTATTTTGTTTACTTGCTTGCTTGTTTGTTTGTAGGGGCTTTATTTTTAAACTTTCTGCTAAAACCTCTTCTATTAGATACGAATTCCTGAAAGCATTTTTATGCTTGAGTCAATTTATTATAAGAGTTTGAACAAAATATAATAGGAGGAAAAAATCCAAGACAGAACAATCTCAGGCTTTTCTAGTAAATTCTTAGATTTGAATACCCCTGGGCCATACACAACTCCCTTTGAGTCAGTCTCAGTTGCCCCCTTTCAAGCATCAAATCAGTCAAGTTTGCAGAAGTTATGAGAGGCAAGAATAGCAGAGGTGCAGGAGGAATGAGGTGGGGATGTATAATGGTTAGCACCTCTCACTTTTGACTCAAGATTTCCTCATGTAGACCAGGATGGCCTCAAACTCAGTGGTATGCTGGTCATTGCCCTTCAAGTACTGAGATTATAGGTGTGTGCCATCCATCATGCCTGGCTGGTGATAGTTAATTGTGACTACCATCTTGATAGGACTTAAAATCACCATGTAAACATGCCTGTGATTCCCTACTTGGCAGCACCATTCTGTGTGCTGGAATCTTGGGCTGATGACAAAGGAGGAATCAGGGGTCAGATGGCTCAGTGGTTAAGACTGCATGCTGTTCTCACAGAGGACCTGAGTCAGTTCCCAGCACCCATGTTGGGCAACTCACAAACAGCCTGTAACTCCAGCTCTATGGGAACTGGCCGCCTCTGCCCTCCAGGGATATCTGTTATGCATACACACACACACACACACACACACACACACACACACACACACACACAAACCACACTCTCACTTAAAAACAAAAATAAATTTCCCCCTTTTAAAAAGACAGCTAGCTGAGCATGGGTATTCATGTCTGCAGTTGTAACCAGCAACAACAAACTTTCCTTGATTTTTGGTAGAAAACGAAACAAATATGTTACTCCAAGAGCTGGGCCTCTGTGTCACCATAAGAAGGACTCTAGATTTCAGCTGGCATCTGAGAGGACCAATGGGTATTAAAAACAGACCCAGACCCATTCAGGTGTGCTGGTACAGACCTGTAATCCTAGCACTTGGGAGGCTGAGGCAGGAAAATCACAAGTTCCAGGCTAGACTGAGCCACGTAGCCCTGTTTCAAGAACTAAAATACAGCCCAAGAGGAGAAGGCACCATTGAGTTACACCTTACTAAACTATTTTTATAGGGGGCAGTTCTGGGATGTCTCCTGTGCCTGTCAGCTGACTCTCAACAGGAACAAACCTGAGCAAGTGTCTTGGTCAGGGCTTCTGTTGTTGTGATGAAACACCAGGACAAAAGCTGAGGAGGAAAGGGTTTATTTAGCTTCCACTTCTACTTCCAGATCATAGTCTATCACTGAGGGAGGTCAGGACAGGAACCTGGAGCAGGAGCTGATGCCGGGGCCATTGAGGAGTGCTGCTTACTGGCTTGCTTTTATGGCTTTGCTCAGCCTGCTTTCTTACAGCACCCAGGGCCACCAGTTCAAGTATGGCACCATCCACAATGGGCTGGGCCCTCTCCCATCAATTACTAAATAAGCAAGCACCCTACACCTGGATCTTGAGGCATTTTCTCAATTTGATGGTCCCTCCTTTCAGATAACTCCAACTTGTGTCAAGCTGACGTAAAACTATCCAGCACTCAAGGCATCCCTGAGGTATGTGTGGAAGGACCTGTGATGTTCAGTGGGAAGGGTGGCACTCATGTGGATATGAGGAGTTCCTGGCTCTGGGGCCTTGTCCATGTTACCCAACCTCTGAGCTGCAATTTCTCTGCCTGGGGAAATAGGCAGGTTGCCCAATGGCTGTAGTAAGGGTGAAATGAGACCGTTATTAAGATTATCTTGGGGTTGGAGAGATGGCTCAGAGGTTAAGAGCACTTGCTGTTCATGCAGAGAACTGTGTTTGATTCCCAGACCCCGTTGGCAGCTTACAACCATTTGTAACTTCAGTTGCAGGGCATTTTACCACTTCTTGACTCTGGGCACTCCACACATGTGCATATAGCACACAGGCAAAACAATCATGCACAAAATTAAGAACATATACATATATACATAAATGTGGAGGAGAGAGGAGGAAGAGAGACACAAGAGAGTGAGTCACCTTGGCTGGTTTGGAGCCAGGGTGGTCTTGAACTCACAGAGATTGGCCTCCCTTAATCTCCAGAGTGCTGGGATTAAAGGCATGTACCACCACACTTGGCTTTTATCTTTAAGCATCTTGTGAGGATGAGCTTGGCCTCACACTGAGATATATGTCTTACAATCAAACAGTTCCCAGTTGAAACAGGAATACAACTGGCTATTGAGTTCCCCATTCCTGAAGGCTTCGATGAAGGGGCTTGGAAAAGAGGGTTAGGAGAAGCCTGGGAGTAACTGGTGGTAACAGTTACCACCGGCATAAAAAGCATGAGAGACTTAAAGCAGGGATGGTGAACGGAGTTTTCCCTTTTAGGTCATCCCTTTTTAGGCCATGCTTTTCAGCTAGGGGCCCAGCACTGAGACAGCAAGGTTGAGGTATAGGAATTGACCCTGGGAGAGCTGGCATCTACTTGGAGGGACACTAAGAAACATGCACAGGCCAGACTGGAAATCTGTTCTGCAAGCGCTTCTGACTCTCGGCAGCTGTGCCTCTGACTAGACAGGCCAGAGAAATGCATCTGCTGCTCTCCTGGCATGGCAAGAGCATGTTCTCTGCTCCGGCTCCCTGGGTGGAACGCCTTTCCTCTGCCCAAAGACCGATGTCCTCCTGTTGTTGATAAGTAGCTCTTCTGGCTCTAGACTACAGCATGTCCTCTAGCCCTGAAGGAGCAATGGTTGGTTTCAAAGTCCAGACCCTTCACTCGGAGCATAGCAGTATATTCTAGGTGCCAGGAATCCCCGGGGCTGCATTACAGCTGTTCTGAGAGAAAAGCTGGCCTACCCTCTGCACCTGGGAGGGTTGTTGGGGGTACTGAGCAGATGTGCTACACACACAGAGGTTGCTGAACGAAGTGGAAGTGAGGGCTGGGACAGAACTAGTATAGGAGACCTGCCCAGGTCCTTTCTCCGTGGAGCACAGTCTGCATACCTTCTAAGGTGTCAACAGCTTCTTCCAGCTTCTTCCTCATTTAAAGCATGAGGGGATTAGATTAACTCTAGGCCACGGAGGAAGGTCTGCCTTAGAGCTGGACAGGGCAAGTAGATGGAAAGAACAGAGTCTCAAAAGTTATCCTTTAGTCATGTGTGCTGTGAATCCCCAAATACACACACAAACATGAACAAACAAATGTAGTTTTTTTGTTTTTTTTTTTTTTGCTACATTTTTCTTTTCAAGATAGGGTTTCTCTGTGTAGCCCTGGCTGTCGTGGAACTCACTCTGTAGACCAGGCTGGCCTCGAACTCAGAAATCCGCCTGACTCTGCTCATGGAATGCTGGGATTAAGGGCATGTGCTACCAGTGCTCAAATGTAAGTTTTAAAAACTGAAAGGAGAAGGAGAAGAAGACGACGACAATGACAATAATTCTATTTCTCAGCAAGGGCCGAGCGTCCTCTCTGGCAGATTTATGGGAGTATACACTCTTGATTACAGAGTTTCCTGAGGTTGCCACTATCATTTCAGAAATGTTTCTATGAGAAAAGCCATGACCAGAGCAATTTGGGGAGAAAAGGGGTTTTTCAGTCTTACAGCTTGTAGTCCAGCATGAAGGGAAGTCAGGGTAGAAACTCAGAGGCAGGAACCAAAGTAGAGACCATGCAGGAGTACTGCTTACTGGGCTTGCTGTTCTTAGCTTGCTCAGCTTTCTTATATAGACAGGCCACAGTGGGCAGGGCTTCGCACATTGATCAGCAATCAAGATATACCTTCAGAGAAGTCTAGAGGAGGCAATTTTATTTGTTTATCTATCTATCTATCTATCTATCTATCTATCTATCTATCTATTTATTTATTGTATGAGTGCTCTATCTGCATGTACACCTACATGACAGTAGAGGGCATCACATCCCATTAGAGATGATTGTGAGCCACCATGTAGTTGCTGGGAATTGAACTCAGGACCTCTGGAAGAGCAGTCAGCCAGTACTCTTAACCGCCGAGCCATCTTTCCAGCCCATGGAGGCAGTTTCTTAATTGAGGTTCCTTCTTCTTGAGTGACTCCAGTTTGTGTTAAGTTGACAAAAACAAACCAGTTAATAGCCCGGGTGTATCATGCTAGAAATCTCTTCCCAAGGCTGATAAGACTGCCACACAGCCGGGCGGTGGTGGCGCACGCCTTTAATCTCAGCGCCTAGGAGGCAGAGGCAGGCAGATTTCTGAGTTCGAGGCCAGCCTGGTCTACAGAGTGAGTTCCAGGACAGCCAGAGCTATGCAGAGAAACCTTGCTTTGAAAAAGACCGGCACACAGGCACTATCTTCACACAAACATGAAACTGCTTGAGTGACAGGATCCGTGGAACTGAGCGCTGCCGGTAATCATGATGGTGCTCTCAGAGACAAAGCTGTGTCCTTCTCGAGGACGAGCCCACTTGTCCTTCATGAGGACCAGCCTGTTTAGCTCTTGATGTTCTGTGTATGTGGCTCTCAGTAGGTGCCAGCTTCCATGCAGGTGTTACCACTCCCATTTTACAGATGTAGCAGCGCAGGCACAGCGGTGTCAAGTAAGCCTCAAGTGGCACAGCTGTGACTGGCATCCAGACCCTAGATCTCTTACCCAGCCTGCTCCAGCCCATCTGTCAACCTGAGACATGGGCCTGAGACATGATCATCCCCACCACACAGGACAAGAAACCCACTGAGTTCCTTTACCCCCTTGCTCGGTAAGCTTGCCTTTTGTGAGCATCCCAGACAGATTTGGGATTAAACATATGACAACTAGCAAGCTTTGTGTTAGCAGTGCTCTCTGCTCTCTGCCAAGAACACTTAATCCCCACATTCCCACAGAGGTAAGTGGGGTGGGAATCAAGCCAGAAGTGACTTGGAACAAAGCCAGGGCTCCCCACTTCGAGGCTGCAGCTGCCACTCCTCGGGATGGACAGTGTGGACAGACTCAAGGCCTGAGGGTGGCATAGTGAGATTCCTCACCTCTCTCCCCTTTGTACCTCTCTGCCTGCCACGCTGAGCGCAACAGTTGACCTGGGATCGTCCCCTGCAGGCCCCCAGGGAGGAAGGGCAGTTCTGGGATGCTTCAGGGGACTATCCCAGCTGACTCTCAGAGCATCTCCCTTCACATAGGCCACTTGGAGGGCGGAAGTAAGGGCTCTCTGAGGTAAAGGAGGGAGGCTGCTTCTTATG
The DNA here is from genome assembly GCA_019843815.1 of Montemys delectorum. Taxonomy (NCBI): domain Eukaryota; kingdom Metazoa; phylum Chordata; class Mammalia; order Rodentia; family Muridae; genus Montemys; species Montemys delectorum. The sequence continues at coordinate 41,631 of JADRCD010222998.1, forward strand.
CTCTGGAGTGTGGGGGAGTTGGGCTCAGCAGGAAACCCCACGAGGAGCTGGTGTGGCTCAGTCGGTGAGGAGCTTGTGAAGCATGCACAGAGCCCTGTATTCCATCTCCAGCACTGCAGATGTTTAAAGAGGCCCCGCTTCTTTTAGCACCACCTTTCAACTCTACCCTGCTGCCTCTCCCTGTCCCTGTGGCCTCGGTCCCATGGAAGACCATAGCTGCACCCTCCTAAGGAGTTCAGTCCTAATGAGGAATCCAGGAGAAGGAAGAGGCAGGGCCTACCCATGATCCTGGGGCCCTAGAGAGTGAAGTGGGCAGGGTAGGGGTTGGAGAGATGGTGTCAGAGAAAGCACCAATCTTGGAGCTTTCTGGAACTTTCCATCCTTAACACACACATGGAAAAGGCCTGTTAATGGAGCCCACTTGTGTGTTCTAATCAAGTGGACACGTCTGTGTAACCACCATCCAGGCCAGAGCTTGCTACCCCTAGGGAGGCCGCCATCCCCATTTGTAACACCATAAGTTAATTTTTCTTTTCATAGGACTTTAAGTTGAATCATGTAGCTGATGCCCCCTCTCCCACCTTTTAAAAGACAAGGTTGCATGTATCCCAGGTTGTCCTCAAATGCACTGTATTCTTAAGCCTGGCTTTGGAACCCTGTCCACCCCTCCCAAGTGCTGGGATGATGGAGAAGCAGGTCCTGTCGTGTCATGCCTGTCTTAGAGTGTGTCCTCTGGGTCAGTCTCCTTTTGCTGAGTGCTGAGTACTGAGTGCTCAGGTCCTCCTGTTGATGTGACCTGGCTGCAGCTTGCTGGTTCTCGTGGCTATTGAAAAAATGCCATTGTGGCAATTGGTGGCGACTTCCCACTTCTGTTGGGTCTTGGGTCCAGTGTGGGATGTATCTGATGCTCACCACTTGGAAACAGACTCGAGACTGTGTCACAGGCCTGTGCCCCTGTGGGTTGAATGGATGCCATCGGAGAGGATTTAAGCAAGCTGTTAGGAAGAACTTCCAATCCCTGGAGGTTATGGTCGGCTGGCTCCTGCCCTCAGAGGAGGAAGTCATGAAACTTCCTTCTGAGAACAGGAGGAAGAGCCTCAATTCCAGGCTGAGTGACCTGGGGCTGGGCCTTGACTCCTTCCTGTCTGGCATTGATCCCTTCCCTGCCGTCTAGGGTTCCCAGACTTCCTGGCAGTGTCCCAGCCAATTGGGGAGGGAATGGGGCAGGGGGCCTTGAGTACCGCCTCCCTGCTTGAGCCTCTGTATGTCATAGACACGTTGCTTCTGAGAACAATAGTTTGTTTTGAAAAGCCGATGACAGGGTGCTTCTGTGCACACAGTGTGCAGACCTAGTGTGCACCCAGTCTGAGTTCTATCCCTCATATCACGTAACTGGATATGGTGCATACCCATTATCTTAGGACTGTTGGGGAGGCTAGATCAGAAGCCCTAGGTTGTCCTTGGCTACATAGTGAGTTCATAGGCTACTCGGAACCCTATCTCAAAAAAATGAAACAACAACAACAAAAAAGGTGGGCAGGGTTAAGCCATGTCCCTCAGGAGCAGGTAAAGGCTTCTGAGGCTGTCCCAAGTGCATATAGTTAGGGCTTCTCTGTGGAGATTTACATCATTTTCTAAAGTGCAGTGTTCCACACAACAGTGAGGTTTCTAGAGCCAGGCTGTGGAGGAAGAGCTTATCTCAGAACCACATTTAGGCATCCCATCCAAGGCCTTGTCCGCTCACCTGCCTCTGCTGTTGGCTGTTCCGGAGAGGTACCACTTGAGAATGATTGCCTCTCACATTGCTCCCAGCTTTCCCTGGGACTGGCTGATGTGGAGGGCGGTGGCCTCATCTCTTGTGACTCCTGGCCTGGTTTGGTCCTGCAGTTTTCCCTCTTGGTGAGGAAGTCAGAGGACCATCCTGGAGCCCTGACTTTGCCTTGCCATGTAGACTTGAGTCAACAGCCCATTTCCCGGGGCTGAGGGAACAAAGCCTGTGACTGCTGCTGAGCGATCTGTCTGCCCACCCCACCCCTCCTCTTCCTGAAACAGCTGTTTATTCTTTTGACAGGAGTTGGAATCCTGTACCTTCCTTTCCCCTGAGCCCTGCCTCCTTCAGCAGGCCGGAGCTCGATAGAACTCCATTGCTTTGCTGTTTGCTTTGGAGGGAACACAGCGGACGATGAGGTATGTTCAAAGGATTTGTGTCTCCCAGCCTTGGGTCACCGGGAGCTACTGTTAGGTCACTAAATGGTTCCACCTGAGGGAGGACCCTTATTCTCTTCCTGAGCTTTCCTTGGTCCCTTCTGTGGTTTGTTGTCCTTTCTCCCGTGTTTATGGAAACGGGGGCTGGTGGAATGCTGGCTCGGGGACTTTGGCATTCTGCTTCTCTTGGCAGCGCCCAGGGCTATGCCAGTCAGGGCTGCAGCCTGGCGTTCTCTGTGTAGGCTTTGAGTTGACAGTGCAGGGGCAGGGGCTAAGTCTTGGGCAGGGCATGGTGAGAGGGTGCTGAGCCTTCTCTGCTCTGGGTTGTCTCATCCACGTGTCCATTGGCTGGGAGGTATCACTTGAGGTTGATTGCATCCCACAGGACACTGCTCCCAGG
>JADRCD010223000.1:8142-25558 GCA_019843815.1 Montemys delectorum
GCTCGCTCTCTCTCGCTCTCTCTCTCTCTCTCTCTCTCTCTCTCTCTGTCTTTCTCTTTTTTTGGTTTTGTTTTTTTGAGACAGGGTTTCTCTGCATAGCTCTGGCTGTCCTGGAACTCACTCTGTAGACCAGGCTAGCCTCAAATTCGGAAATCTGCCTGTTTCTGCCTCCCAAGTACTGGGATTAAAGGCATGAGCCACCACTGCTCTTTTTTTTAAAAAAAAAAAAAAATGTTCATTTGTGTGCGTGTGCACATATGTGCATGTTTGAGTGTATGCAGTGTGTGCAGGTGTCCATGGAGGCCAGAAGAGGCAGTGGATGGCCTGGAGTTACAGGCAGTTGTTATCAGCCCAGTGTGGGTGTTGAGAACAGAATCTGATCCTCTTGAAGAGCAGCAGTCACTCACTTTTAGTCACTGAGCCATCTCGCCAACCTTTTTTGTGAGGGTGACCCTTTAAGCACAGTTTAAATTGCTAATCTGGAAATCTAACTTCTTTCTAAAACTTCCCTAGCTGGAAGTATAAATTTGAGACTTCACATTCTTTTTTATAAACTTGACATCCACAATTATTAATTGAAAAATTCCATTAAGACCTTCATATGGTGCATGGCTAGAGAACATGGGCTTCAGTCACTGTTCTAATTTGGTTTCTGGGATTACTCTGACCAAAAGCAGTTTAGGGTGGGAAAGGGTTTATTTGACTTAGAATTCCAGCTCATAGCCTGTTATTTGCTGGCTAGCTCCAGGCCCTTGCCCAGCCAGCTTTCTTATCCAGCCCAGGACCACCTGCCCAAGGAGTGGTGCCATCCACAGTGGGCTGGGCCCTCCCAGCTCAGTTAATAGCCAAGGCAGTCCCTCAAGTGAGACTTTGTTCTTGGGGTGACTTAGGTTATATCTACTTTACAGTTAAAACTAATTCTGAAAGAAAAAAAATGTATTATTATTAGAAGAGATTACGTTTACAAATTTTTTTTTACAATTTTCAAATACTAATCAATTATTTTGCTTTATACAGGATCATCAAGTACATTGTGAATTTGCTCTAGTAAATTGTCCCCAATGCCAACGTCCTTTCCAAAAGTGCCAGGTTAATACACACATTATCGAGGATTGTCCCAGGAGACAGGTTTCTTGTGTAAACTGTGCTGTGTCCATGGCATATGAAGAGAAAGAGGTATGTGCTAATTTAAATGTGTTCATTGCTTGTTAAGTGCATATTTGAAAGGGTTAGCATTACATAAGGATGTAACTACAACAATGAATTTATATTATCAGTTTTTAAAAACTTATTTTTAAGAAAGGAATGAAGCTTCAAGGCCATAAGTGTGGAGTTTGTACTTGAATATCCTTAAGAAGCATTTTAAACTAGTTAAACAATGAAAGTAAGCAGTGAAAAAAGGCTGCTAGGGAAGATAAGTGCTGGCTTACTTCCCTATCTGAATTTTAATGAATGAATGATTGGTCATAGACAACCAACTAGTATGATTACTGTGTAAGATTTCTACAGATGTGTCTCACAAAGAGTGTGAGCTATTGTATCTGTAAGAAGGACTTCACTACCTACAGCCAAGTGTGTTCCACTGGTGCCAAGTCAATGCTCTGTTCACTCTTTAGTGTAGAAACAGTAAGGTTCCCCCGCAGCGTCATGACGGTGGAGCAGTTGTTTGCATTCTCCTGGGATGGAAGGAAGCTAATGGGTTCCATCCTAACAGTATCGGGTCAGACTGACATCAAAATCCTTGTACTCAGTTACTTCCTTAAAATTTTATTCTTATAAATTGTTCCTTAGGAAATTGAGCATTTTATATTTCGTATGCTGATAAAATAGTCAAAATTCAGCTAACTTGCTACTAAATATGTAAAATCTCATTCATAATTGGAGCAAATTAGTACCTTTCTCAACCTGAACAAATGGGATAAAGTTATGAGGAAAGTTATCTATTTCTCAGCATATCAAGTAAACCAGCATTACTGTGTTCTAGAAAATGGCCTCAGCCTTCTGAGAACTCGGCACCAGAGTCTAGTGCCCTGGTGCTGTTTGTTCGTTCGCTTGCTTTAACTTAATGGAAAGAATTGTTATTAACTTGTCATGAGGCTGCTAAAAACTGATGCCTTTGGAGAATTCCAACATCAGCAAGTGCAATCTATGCTCATCAGGGGTACTCTTCCTCAAGATAAAAAGAAATGAGCTAACTCTCTTGTGTATGCTGACACACTCTTTGAAGAGGACTGAAGACTGAGTCTCACTAGCAAAAGCCTCACATTTTAACTGTACATAAGCCAATGCCCTTCATTTGCTCGTGGTGAAAAGTTACTCTCTATAGAAGTCAGTCTTTTTACTTTTTCAGGTTTTCTCATACATTTTGTAACTCTCTCTTACAACTTAGGTCCACGATCAGAGCTGCCCCCTGGCAAATACTATCTGTGAATACTGTGGCACCGTCCTCATCAGAGAACAGGTAGGATCCTCCATTGCAAACCATTCTTTCCTTAAGAGCTTAGACAACTCTTAAGGTTTTTAAATTGACAATTTAAATTCATAAGCCAAATCAGCACATGTTTAAGTAATCTGCTGTTCAAAATATTATAAAAATTAATGTGATTAATAAGTATTTCAAAGGAACCAAAATCTACCATTTAGGTACTTAAAATTCCTGAGTCATTTGCATAATACCTGTGTTTTTATGTATTTATAAGAACTCCATTGGTTGGTAAGCCAGGTGGTATATACCTTTAATCTCAGCACTCAGGAGATAGGTGAATCTCTGTGAGTTCAAGGCCAACCTTGACTTCATAGTAGGTTCCACAGAGTAGGTTCCGCAGACTACACAGAGAGACCTTTCTCCTCCTTGCCCCACAAAAAAAAAAAGGATTCCATTGACTAGGGATTGAACTCAGGGGAGTAGAGAATCTACCCAGTGTGCCCAGGGCCTCAAGTGTGATCCCTAGCACAGACAAAGAAATGAGTGAAAACTGAACCAAAACAGATAATTTTAAGATCAAAACAATTGAAGGTAAAGGCCTTGACTTAAAGACAAAGCAGACTTACAGAGGAATGTATTTATACACTGAAATGAGGGCCTCCTTGTCAGAGACGGGCTGAGAGCAGGGGAACAGGAGAAAGCTCATATGCTCAGTAGCTCAATACTGTGTCGTGCTAGAGTGTGCAGAGGGCTTTCAGAACCTGTAACATCCCTGAGCTGTGGCCATAATCATCAAAGGCAGCAATTGTGATTTTAAAAAAAAAAAGCTCTTATGATTATTAATCAAAGAAGGAGAATTCCATCTAGTTGCTATCTGTTAATGTTTAAGGAATTTACCCACAAAGGATGAGTATTAGTCACTAAATCTGTGTGTGCCCAGAAAAGTCTGTAAGTGAAGAAACTCACTGACCATCTTACTTGTAGGAAGACGCAACAGGGCCTGCCAACTTGACTGTTTCCATGTATCTGTTAGTAAAGCAGAGTTTTTCTAAGAATCCTAATTTGATTGTGTTAAATGTGTTGCTTATGAAGTCATCTGATACCCCTGGTTTTCTTTTTTGTTCTCAATATTTGATGGAAATTATGCTATACTTATAAAAGCTCAACAAAAATAAAATGTAATAAAAACAGAAGCCATAAATGAAACATCAGAAAAATTGGACTTTGATCCTTGCTGTGACCTTAACTCCATCGTGACGCACAACTGTAAAACTTGGGCCTACTTTTTGGGGACAGGCTTCTTCCCTCCCTCTTTCTGTCCTCCTTCTCCTTGCTCCTTCTCCTCTTTCTCCACCCTATCTTTTCTTTCTTTACTTTCTTTTCTTTTCCTTTCTGGCTTTACATCAAAGGTTCACACATGCTAGTCAAGAGCACTCTCCCAGTGAGCTGCCTGTCCAACTGTGTTTGACTGGTTGATTTTTTTTTTTTTTTTTTAAAACAGTCTCTCCATATAGCCCTGGCTTGCCTGGAACTCACAATGTAGATTATGCTGTTCTTGAGCTTATGGAAATCTACCACCCTCTGCCTCTGAGTGCTAGGATTAAAGGCTATGCCATCATACCTGGCTCCCATTTTAAAAATATGGTCTCCTTTAATGCATCTCACCCTAAAGAAGATATCTTTGAGCCCCCAAATACAAGACCCAAATTTTTCCACATGTCACCATGGTGCACATGAATGTCCTAGCAGATGCTCTAAAGAACATAAGCAATGCTGAGGAAAGAGACAAATAACAGGTCCTCTGGCTGTGCTCCAAAGTCATTCATTGTTCACTTCCTAACCATGATAATGAAACATAACCATGATAATGAAACATAGCTCCATTGGCAAATTTGAAATCATTGATGATCACAGAGATGGGAATGTCATTGTGAACCACCCAGGAAAGTGTGGAATGATCAACCCTAGATTTGACAGCTCAAAGGATAGAAAATGACAGAACAATCTGTTCCCATCCTGTCAGTGTGGGACAACTGTCATTGTATTGACAACTTCATTTGGCATCGTGGACCACAACAAAACAAGATAAAAAACCACAGGAGTGGAAAATCCTGGTGTTCTTTTTCTAGAGATGTAAAATACATAATAAAAGCCTCCATGCTCTGTGCTCAGAGTCAGTCCTTTTGAACCTCTCCAGCAGCATAGCAATTGTCTGGCAGTGTGGATTGTGCTGACTAGTGACACTTCTTTTAAATCAACTAAGACAGTCCTGTGACCACACCTTCACTTGAGTTGAGACTGGGGTGCTGTATCCAGTCCAGGATGGTTGTGTCTACCATATAACAACCAAGTTCCCCAGCAGAACCAAAATATGCCAGGGTTTTAGAAATAAGATGAGAAGTAATGGATCTATTCAGTGGTTTTAATGAATGTATGGCTGGTCCCTTATTAAGTGGTCAAGACCACAGAGGGCTTTGGCTTTGTCACAATAGTTTTCAGGGTGTTTTCTTGAAAAATGCCACAAGAGGGCACCAGTTCACTACAGTAGAAACAAATCCATTTTAAGAAATGAAGTTTAGTAAATTGGGGGGTGAGATTGTAAGATGTTAATATTTAATTTCTCGAAGAAGCCATATATAGTTTTGCTTAGTATAAGTTAAATTTAAGTATAAGTTATACTTAAATAAATTAATAATAAATTAACTTATACTTAGTATAAGTTAATAAGTTAAGTATAAGTTACGTTTACTTTCAAGTGTACTGACATCATCTAGAGCATGATATGCAGGGGATGACATTTCTCAGCCTTCGTTTTGATTTTCAGATGCCTAATCATTATGATCTAGACTGCCCAACAGCTCCAATCCCTTGTACATTCAGTGTTTTTGGCTGTCATGAAAAGGTATGTTTTCTTTGAATTCTGGAATGTGAATTTTAAAAAAATATACTCAGATCTATGGCCTCCTGAAGAATACTAACAAATTTAAATTTAAGTTCTTATGAAGCATTTATATAAACATTGTTGATGTAAATTATTATGAATACTGAAATTATTACACACAGATACTTAGCAGTGGCTAACATATTTAAACATGACTGAACATATCTAAACTATGTCTTTTTTCATTTGTGTGTGTGTGTGCATGCATGTGCATGAATGTACGTAAGTATGTTTAGGGGTCAGTGTGTTCCATGGCATGCATGTGGAGGTCAAAAGACAGCTTATAGGAGTTGCCTGTCTCCTTCTACCATGTGAATCCCAGGGGACCAAAGGGCTATCAGTCTTGGTGGCATTACCCATTGCCCCATTTTAACAGCTGTGGTCTGAATCTTAACAGGTGGGAAGAACAATGTTCAGGGCAGTCCTGGAGGATGCTTCAGCAGGTGGCTCACAGTGTCCTAGAACTCTAGCCCCAGAGGCTCCTCTGGCCTCTGTAATACCTGCATTTACATGTATATTCCCAAACATAGACACACATACCACCGATAGTTTAAAATAAAAATAAAATTTTACAAAAAAAAAAAAAAAAAGACAAGGGAAAGGGCTGGAGAGATGGCTCAGTGGTTAGAGCACCGACTGCTCTTCCAGAGGGCCTGAGCTCAATTCACAGCAGCCACATGGTGGCTCACAACCATCTGTAATGGGATCTGATGCCCTCTTCTGGTGTGTCTGAAGATAGTGACAGTGCATTCATATAAATAAATTAAAGAAAGAAATCTTTAAAAAAAAAAAAAAGACAAGGTAGAATGAGCATGGTGATTTATTAAAGTATTTTTTGTTGTTGCTGTTTTTGCCGTTTTGGGTTTTAGTTTTTGTTACTTAGTCCAGCAATAACATGGAAGACTGAAGTAGAATAAGGAAAGGGAGTATCTGGGTTTCACTAACAGCCCCCAAAATAAGAGCAGCATGGAAGTGAGGGGAGAGAGATGCAGGAGCACAGGCATGTTAACAGGGAAGTCTAATGGGAACTAAGTAGATAAAGGTAGGCAGAGAAAAGGCGAGAAATCCAGAATGACTGGAGCCTTAGTCACTGGCTTGGAGAGAAAGACTTCAAAAAAAGCAGTGAACACAGGGGGAAGCTTACAAAGGAAGAGAAGATGTTTTAATGGAAATGAGTTCCCAGCTCTGGCACATTTGAGTGCAAATGGCCTACGTGTGGCTTAGAACACTGCTTCAGGAGAGTGAGAAAGGGCAAAGGGGTATTACAGAGCTACAGGGTGGGTGTTACAGGAAAGAGAAGCAAACCGTATTCGAAGCAATTGATGCAGTGAGCGAGCAGGACAGCCACTGTCCCCAGGGTAGCTTCAAGACAGGGTCACCAGTGAAGTGTCTGAAAGCTCGTTGTATGTGTTAGTCTCGTTCTCTCTGGGGTATGCAATTACATGTTTGCTTCTCCACTCTACTTCTACAAGTGCTTACAATAAACATACCTCACAGTTTGAAAACTAAAATAGAATGGTAACTCATACTTAAATGTTATGAGGAAATTCTATATTGTGTACATAGGGAAAAAACATGGCATATATCAAAATATTAGTAAAGACAGTAGGTAGCCTGTTTTCTTTTTACTCACCTGTATTTTCTATTTTTCTGTAATAAAATTATGATTATCATAGAACATTTGGGACTTGATGATCTTAGAATACTATGGCCATGGCAGTTAGCAAGAAGTCAGCGCCATAAGTGTGAGTTGAGGACTTGACAGGCAGGCTCAGGTGGTTTTAAACCAAAGGGGAGAAAATGATATTGGCTAAAGGAAGCATGACCCATAGAGGTTTGCCCTGTGTGTCTAATGCAAAGATTCTATCAGCTGTAGTCTGAGGAGGAGAGCATTAGAGGAAGAAGGAGCACTCGGAAAAGAGACCTGGGTGTTTGTTGTCTGAGTCAGCAAAGAAGGAGGGGGTTAGTTGCTGCTTTGACAGATTGAGGGGAGAGTTATTGGAGGGACAGCTCAGAATGTTCATCAGTCAGCTCCAATAAAATGAGAGGAGTATTTCATTGGATCAGGTGACAACAGAGAAGTCATGAAGATTTGAGAGAAGTTGTGATGCTCCTAGTTTACAGCTTGTGCTTCATTTCAGATGCAGAGGAATCACTTGGCACGACACTTGCAAGAGAATACCCAGTTGCACATGAGACTGTTGGCCCAGGCTGTTCATAATGTTAACCTCGCTTTGCGTCCATGTGATGCCTCCTCTCCATCCCGGGGATATCGTCCAGAGGACCCAAATTATGAGGAAACTATCAAACAGTTGGAGGGTCGCCTAGTAAGACAGGACCATCAAATCCGGGAGCTGACTGCCAAAATGGAAACTCAGAGCACGTATGTGAGCGAGCTCAAACGGACCATCCGAACCCTTGAGGACAAGGTTGTGGAAATGGAAGCACAGCAGTGTAATGGGATTTACATTTGGAAGATTGGCAACTTTGGGATGCACTTGAAATCCCAAGAAGAGGAAAGACCTGTTGTCATTCATAGCCCTGGATTCTACACAGGCAGACCTGGATACAAGCTGTGCATGCGCCTGCACCTTCAGTTACCGACGGCTCAGCGCTGTGCAAACTATATATCCCTTTTTGTCCACACAATGCAAGGAGAATATGACAGCCACCTCCCCTGGCCCTTCCAGGGGACAATACGCCTTACGATTCTTGACCAGTCTGAAGCAGTTATAAGGCAAAACCACGAAGAGGTCATGGATGCTAAACCAGAACTGCTTGCCTTTCAGCGACCCACAATCCCACGGAACCCCAAAGGTTTTGGCTATGTAACATTTATGCACCTGGAAGCCTTAAGACAGGGAACCTTCATTAAGGATGATACATTATTAGTGCGCTGTGAAGTCACTACCCGCTTTGACATGGGTGGCCTTCGGAAGGAGGCTTTCCAGCCACGAAGTACTGATGCAGGGGTGTAGCGTCCATTTACTTGTGTTCAAAAACTAGGAACCATATGGAAAAACCGTGCCTTCCATGCCTGGTCCCAGTAAACAGTATTCAAACAAGCAGTGGGAGAAGTGTAAGGCCTAGCAGCAGATGTCATCAGTGAGGTCATGTTCCACTTCTTATTGTTAGCAAATATCTGAGGCAATTCCCATGGGAACCTACATGCCCCTTGTGTCTTCAAGACCTTAACATTTGAAGGGCCTGGGGCTCTTCAGTTTGTCAGGGTACCTCTTCACTGTGCTTCCATGGGCTTTTTGTCCATGTACTTTACTGTAAAAAAGGCCAGAGTTAGTGTGCTGAAGCTCAGTCATTTGATAATACTGGTACCTTAGAAGCTTCTAGTGTTTTTAGGGCATTTATTACTGTATTAAACATGAGAATCACCACTGCCTGTGCTGGTGCCAGTGGAAAAGTTACTGCTCTGGTGTTGAGTTCTCATTTTTGTTGACTCCTGTGAATTTCAGAGGCTTTGAACCATGATCCCTGGAAAGCTTAAGTTCTCAAGTACTCCCTCCTCCATTGTTCACTAAGGATCCAGGGACTGGTTTAATCCTTACTTATTTAGTGTGAATGTACTGGCTATTGAAGACCAAGCATTCCCCCTACCTTCCTATTTTGAAATATGCTCCAGGCAGCATCTTCCCAGTTTGTAATAACTGCGGTCATGTGGTTGCCAACTGTTGAGTGTTGTTGCCATGGAACCTTTCTTGTCTGTTCGATGCAGCTTGGTTTCCGCCTGTTAGCACACCTTCGTTGCTTGCAAACACAAAATCACCAGCCTAAACGAGGGATTCAGCTCATCAGCCATTAAATGGTATCTCATGGATGATGACAGCCACTCTTACTGCCAGGAAACTTCAGCCCTCTTAACTACCTTTTGATTTAGCTTAGTTAATTGAAATAAAATTGATTTCCTCAAGGGGCTAGAGAATTGGCTCAGTGGTTAAGAGCATTGGCTGCTCTTCCAGAGGACCCCCACACACACACTCTGTAATTCTAGTTCCAGGGGATCCGACACCCTCATACAGACACTCATATAGGCAAAACACCAGTGCACATAAAATTAAATAAATAAATAAATAAATAAATATTGATTTCCTCAAAACAGAATTTATTGGAACTTGGGAAATTGTGGGTACTTGAGGGATGGCTAAACCAAGGTTGGCTGTCATAGTTGTATGGACACTCAGTTTGGTGGTGGCTTTTAGTCCAGCTCAGTGGAGGTTCCATGTATGTTCTGTGAAATGTGTTAGCATGGCCGTGTCCCTAATGTGGAGAAGTGACTCTTGTGCTGCTATGTATTTGTTAGTGTCCTGTACATATATAGGACTTTGGAGTCTAGTTCTCAGGGAGTCCTACGACTAGTTGGAGCCTTTGTAAGGAAGAGGAGAGGACCCTCTACTGCTGTTTACACAAGATCAGTTGAGTGTTCTGGCAATAAGAGAGGCATTTGTATCTCCCGCTGAATCAGGGCCCTGAGCAGTGCTCAGACCTGCCGTTTCCAGAGAACACTCACAGCCCTCCACCAAAGAGTCTGGCTTTCAGCTGTAGCCAGCGAGGGCCACTTGACCTCTTCATTTTTCCCCTGCTTCCATTCCACCCATAAAGGTGAGGGAAAGACCTTGTCCCCTTTTATTAGCACACCCTCATCACAGGTTTCTGGTTGAGTCCTGGAAATGTGTGTCCTTTAGCTGTGCCTCCAGCAGCCCTGAGCCGCTTGTAGCACCTTCCACCTTAGGAACCCTGCATGGCCTCTAGTACTGTAGTTGTTTCCCAGTGGAGAAATAAATGTGGGTTTGTTTGTTGTTGTTGTTTTAAAGCAAGCAGAAGTTATGTCTATATTTATTTAGAAATTGCCTGAAGATGTACTCAACTATTTGAGGACTTACTTTCTGTATGCCTTTTTAGTTTTTTATGTTAAATGTCACCACAAAAATATCAGCTCCCCTCCCCCTCTCTGTTTTTTGAAAAAGGAAATGACATTTAAGAACTTCCTGATCAGATTTCTCTTTTTAAAATATCTGTATTAGAAAGAACAGGCATTTCCTGCCGTGGTTTTGACTTTTTTTGGGGGGGGGGGGGGGTTGTTTTGTTTTCTTTTTTGAGACAGGGTTTCTCTGTGTAGCTATTAAACTCACTCTACAGACCAGTCTGGCCTGGAACTCAGAAACCCGCCTGCCTCTGCCTCCCAAGTGCTGGGATTAAAGGCGTGCACCATTTAAACTCTAACATCTTTTAAGTTTTTAAGTTAAATGGCTCCCAACTTTAAATTGTTCTAACTATAAGGCAAGTTGGAGTAGGTGTTCCTAGGGTCCGTGTTGAGAAGCTCAGAGCTTAGCCACAATACTCACTAAAAGGCTTTACCAGTAGAAAATTGGTGTGACTGTCCCTACTGCAAACACAGATGTTTCACTTCAGTTTAATGTCCATCCGCTAAAATGCACCTTAGGTAGTTTTAGAACTTGCAGCATTTGGTGTTTGTAGTAAGCCAGCCAGTTATTTTATGATACTCAATTGTCATAAATGCAGAATAGAAATGATCAAACTGACATTCAAAGCCAGCACTTAGTGAGGTCAACTCAGGATCAAGTCTTAACCTAGAAAGCTGGTTTCTTTACTTCACCACTTGCCCAACTCCAGAACATTCTCTTTGTACCAGTTGGCCTGTAAGAATCTGTACAATCCAGAGTGCATTGGCCATCTCTTCTTACCAGTCTAGGACATTGCTATTTTTAAAGTTGTTTCTTAGAAAAATGCCCAACTTACTATTGAAGATTTTTCTCCAAGTCATATATTTTCCCATCAGAAATCAGGCCCAATGGTAGTTCTGGTTTGGAAGTTGGTTACTGTCCTTTGGCTGTTACCATCTCTAGCCATTCTGCTTGCTTTTAGAGAATGAAGAGGAGGAAAAGTGCATTAAAGTGTTCTCTCATCCTAGTAAAATCAACTGACAGGTGCTGGATGGTCTCCAACAATTAAATTTTGTAACTGGTATAAAGTTGAATTTGCACCAATATCAAACAAAGTCAGACTACTGTAAATTACCTGTGCAGTTGGACAGGCTTCCCTTAAGGAGAAGCTGCTTGTCTCTGCTTTATCTAGAGTTCCCTTAATTCTCTTGTGATTAGAAAATGTTTTAATTACTAGCACGGTTATTTTTACTTAAGACTTTAAAGTGCTTTTTTCTTTTTTTTCTGTTGTTAACACACTTCTTTTCTGACTTGCCTCAAATTCTCTCCATTGTCTTAACATAAAGTGTCATTACATTTTTTATGGGGTGTTTGGTGATTAGTTTGCTGGCTGCCTTAAGGGAGTGAACAGGGCACAGTCAGGAGTCATTGGACTGTCTGTTGAAATACTCTTTTTAAATGTCGGCATTCTCAGGGTAACTGTCATTTGTTTCAAAGTTGATGTGATTGTCTGGGCAATGGATTGATGCTTCCCAATTCTCAAAATCCAAAAAAGATGAAACCAGATGTGATCAACCTGAACTTGGGATACTCTGTCACAAGCCTTGAAGTCACTCAAAAAGGACTAAGCTAGTTATTTCTCTGTGAGTGTTCTGTGTCCTTGATGTTTTAAACTGTTCAACCCCACCCCCACCTAAAAAATCCAGGTTAATAAAAAAAAATAATAATACAAGAAGAGAATTGTAGTTGAAAACAGTGTGGGATGTGGAGAGGCACTCCTTTTCGTGTCCTGTGTCTCCTCAGCAGAACCCAGCCCTGCCTGACACAGAAGAAAAGGGTGGCCTATTGGTCCCCTGCCATTCACAGTGTAGCCCAGGCTGTCTCCTGAAACCCCAGTTTCCTTCAGTGCAGGGCTCCAGGAGAGGGCAGAGACCCCATTCTGGTCTCTGCTGAACCCCTACTCTTAGCGTAAGGTGCATGGGCCTGGCCAATAGGAACAAGACTTAGTGGAAGCCAGGGCGAAAGCTAACTGACTTCTGGGTAGCCCACTGGTCATGTAAGTCACTTGTTAAAGTGAGAATGTTCTTTTTCATGCTTGTCTCCAGGGACTTTACTATGGCAGTTCTCAAACATGGAAGTGTGTTTAAAGCCGTGTGAACACCTGCCACCTAGGATCTGCCGTGACATTAGGTTTGCTCTGTGATTTAGTGTTGCTTTAATGTAAATTCTAGTATCTCTCTAAGACTGTTCAATCCTGAAATAATTAAACAACTTGGAGCTGTGTAAAATTCTCCTTGGAAACTTGTGATATTTTATTGTAATTCAAATTGTAGCTTCTGCTTTATGCCAACTTCAAATTTGTGGGAATGTGATGAGGAACTTTAATCTTATTGTCTACAGGAGTATTTTTCATAAAGAATTTATTTGGAAGTTCCTGGTTCTGTAGAATGTTACTTTCTTACTTGAGTTAATTCCATGGGCAAAGGTATAATTTGGAACACATTTTGCTAAATATATGATTTCAGGATTATGTTCCCTGGGAACAGAAAACGAGTGATTTAGCATATAGCTACTAAATTTGGAAAACTAGGTTGCTGTGAGGGTCTCTGTAGCCTCTATCGCCAGCAGAGTGGTCCTCCTAAGGAGGTAAGAATGTAGCTCAGTTCAGTGCAAAGAAGTCCTTGTTGTTGCTTCAAATTTCAGCAGTCTGACCCTGAGTGGTTTATTTTTAGCATATTTAAGCCCAGCTCACCTTGTTGAAAACTTTTCTCATGATAATTAGCTCAATCCTGTGTATATGATAAAGCATACATAAATCTCTTTGAGGAACAAAGAAAGTGAGCTAAGAAAAGATTAGATATGAACACATCAAAACTTTATAACATGCATGTAACACCTTCCATAGTGGGTTCTATAGACTGACTTAAAAAAAAAAAAAAAAAAAAAAAAAAGCTTTGAAGAAAAGGGGGAGGAAAGTCACATGCGGTCAGGTCCCCAAGAATGGTTTTCTGTTCCCAGCCTTCTAGGTGGATAACAGGTTATGCATTCCTTCTCTTGAGAGCATCCCTGTATCCTGACATTCCAGGTTCCTGGTGCTAATCTGTGAGCACAAGGACTCCATGCTTCCTACAGATTTTATTGCTGACTGAACACTTATGTTCAGTTTTATTTCTGATAGTTTAGCTACCTGTAAAATGGGAACTAGGATTTGAAATTTAGATATTATGGAGTACTTAACATTATTAATGCTTAGGTCTATTTTTGGAGGTATTTTATAGACTTAGGGAGACTGCTTATAATTTTATAACTACAAGAAACTGTATAATAAAATCTGACTTTAAAAAATTCAAAATGCAATGTTCAGATGGTCACAAGGATAGTGTGCACAGACTTCTGCCATGGAATTGGTATGGGGTCTTGCTAATGCTTCTGGACTTGGAGAAAATGCACTGGATGAGGGGGGGTAGGATTGTAAAGATGAGGTACAAATGGTAATAATCTTAGGTTTCAATTGAGCAGGTTTGTTTAGAGACAAATTGAAACAATTGTCAGATTCAGTGCCCAATGCTCAACCACGTGTCGTGCCACGTGATGCTGTATAAAGCAAGCCCTGCCTGGCCCCCACCAGCTCCCTTGAGCCAGTGTAGCAGATAGCAGAATTGACTCAGAGGGAAGGTCTGAGGTTATTGTGCTGAGCAGGCTCTCTGCACTCCAGCTAACAGATATGTATGTCATCTTTCTAAACCCAGGTCACAAATGTGCACTCACATTCATCTCACAAAGGCACCTGGAGTTCTGACTTTCATTTCTGTCTTAGCTGTAAAAATACGACCAAGACAGCACGCTGTCAACTTTTTGAATATAGATACATACTGATATGCCTCCTCCTCCCCTCCTTTACGTTCTTAATCAGCATGTATAAGGAATAGTATCTTTACAAATGAATACTTAGTTGAAATTATGTATATATGTAAATATCACAATGGTTCTAATAAATTAACTAGATTCATGTGCCTTAGTGTTACTCTGGGATGCTGGGCCTTGCTATGACGAGAAGAAAACAGGTGCTAGTTTCTATTTGAAGTAAAAACAAAACAAAACAAAACAACAACAACAAAAAAACATGAATACCTTGGCCCTTAGGAAACAGTAAATAAATGAGGACTCACTGTAGTTCCTGATTTTGCCAATGATTTCTGTCCTGAAGCTTCAAGTCTGACATACAAGCCCAGAGAATGTTTTCTATAGCAGCTGTAGGCCTAGTGAAAAACAGGTGACCACATAACTTTATTTCTAACAAGAACTGGCAGGGGGCTCCATTCTCCCCATTTCCTAGCCTGTGGGCTCACTCTGCCCTCCCCTTAGCAACCCCTCCCCAGTGCTTTGTTTCTATGTGTGGGTGTTTACCTGCATCTATGTCTGTGTATCTCATATGTGCCAGGTACCCTAGGAGGCCAGAAGAATGCATTGGATCCCCTGGGACTGTAGCTACAGAGGTGTTGGGAATCAAACGTGTATCTTCTAGAAAAGCAGTTTGTACTTTTAACTAAGCCATCTCTTGATTATGAAGTTGTTTGTTTTTAAAATAAAGCTGCTTCTGTTATATAGGGCTATTAAAAATTTTGTTGAGCCAGGCAGTGGTGGCGCACGGCTTTAATCCCAGCACTTGGGAGGCAGAGGCAGTCGGATTTCTGAGTTTGAGGCCAGCCTGGTCTACAGAGTGAGTTCCAGGACAGCCAGGGCTACACAGAGAAACCTGTCTTGAAAAACCAAAAAAAAAAAAAACAAGTTAGAAGCCTTTCTATCTAAAACAAACATAGCATCCCTGATTACAATATGAAAGCTGGGGAGACATTTAAATGCTTTAAAAGATGCCACCTTAATTTTCAATTCCAAACACCGTTAATCCTAGAATAGCCTTTTAAAAAGATTTTTAGCATTCCACTACTATTTTGAGGTAAGCTGTGTATTCTATGAACGACTGTTTCCATATTTTTATTTAATTTTTTTGTCTTCGTGTATCTGTTCATGTGTATGCATGCCCATATGTGCATGTTGAGGCTACAGATGCATAGATGACCATGTTAGGGTTACATCTGCAACATATATGCAGGTGGAGGCTAGACATCAATTTCTAGTGCCCTCTTCAATGATTTCCCCCTTTATTTTTTTTTGAGACAGGGTCTCTCACTGAATCTGAAGCTCACAGATTTGGCTAGACTGGCCGGTGAGCTCTGGGGATCCACTTTTCTTGGTCTCATCCCCCCCCCCCCCACACACACACACACACTGCTGGAGTTAGAGCCATCTCCCAAGCCTGTTTCTATGTTTTGTATTCTAGGACCTGCATGAGTAAAGAGTTCCTCACAGTGGAACACAGTCTTATAAAATGAATCTGTGAGTGTGTTTGCTCCACGGAGGCAGCCAGAGGGGGAAACATTTACTGTGGCTCATGCTGTAGGACAATTCAGTCTATGGCTGACCTTGTTGCTTTGGGCCTCTGGTTGCACAAGGGTCTGTGCTGGAGCGGCATACCTTCTAGAAAGGAGCAAAGGAGCAGGCTGGGCCTCAGAGTCCCCTCCAGGTGCATATCTCTCATGCTAACTTCCTCCAATAGTCCCCACCTTTTGTGTGTTTGCTGTTTTGTTTTTTTGTTTTTTTGTTTTTTTGTTTTTTTTCAAAGGCAGGGTTTCTCCATGCAGCCCTGGCTATTCTAAAACTCACTTGGTAGACTAGGCTGGTCTTGAACTCACAGACCTATGCCTCCTGTGTGCTAGGGTTAAAGATGTGCCACATTACTGCCCAGCATGTTCACACCTCTTAAAACTTCCAAATACTGCTCAGGCTGAAGCACATGTCCTTTAGGGGGCATTTTCAGATCCAAACGATAGCAGTCAAGGTGGAGAATTTTACATTTAATATAAAACTAGGTCTGATCACAGACTTCACGCCCCAAAAGCTAAATAGTAAAACCACACTAAAAGGCAGATTTCTAAATCCTGAAAAATAATAACTATATGCTCATATTAATACCAGATGAGTGCGCATTAATCTTATGAAATCTGGCTGCTTCTTGTCTTTGAGCTAAGATCACATGCAGTAAAAACATTTTGTGAAACCTTAATGAGGGAACCAACGGATGTTACAACTAGTTCAAGGGAGAAGGCAAATGACAGACACACAGAAGTACTGGGATAGATCTGTAAACAGAGCAAAGCTGGCTTCCTCTGGAGTGCGGGGCGGGGAGGAAAGGCAGATGAGCAGACCTTTGCTTTGCGTTTAGCTCTCTACCAGGCAGGCTTGGTCAGTAAGTCTCCTCTGAACTGCAGAAACCTGACACTATTATGTACTAGACTGAACGATGCTGAGTTCACTGAGGCAATTCTCCCCACACCCTGTGCTAAGCTCAAGGAAATATGTGGATTGTAAATAGATAATAAATCTAGACCTGGTCTCACAGGCCAGCAGTCCCAGCTACTCAGGGGGTAGGCACGGGTTCAAAGCCCGCCAGGGAGATGGTGAGCCTGACATCCCAAGACATGGCAGAAGGAGGGAACTGACTCCTGCAAGATGTCCTCTGACCTCCACACGTGCCAGCACTCATACACGATAAACATATTGTAAGATATACTTTAAATGAGGGCTCTGGCACTTTTCTAACAGGCTTGAGGCTCGAGATTCAATTTCCAGAACTGAAAAAAGAAAAGTTTGATGAAAAAAAAAAAAAAAAAAAGAAAAGTTTGAGGTTCCCTTTCAGCCTATTATCATACTCTGCTGTCAATTAGCACCTACAGAGTTCCAGACTAGAGGACTACCTGAGAAGATGACAGAGCAAACCTAATGTACAAACAACATAGAAGGTGCTGAGTGCCAGCTGCTCTTCCAGAGGACCCACCTTCAATTCGTAGCACTCACATGACCACCAACAAACATCCATAATTACAGTTCCAAGGGATCTGATACCCTCTTCCAGTCTCTGTGGGCAATGCATATATGTGGTTCACAGATATAGTTGCAAGCAATATACTCATAAAAATAAAATTAAAATGTATTCCTTTTTTCTTTAAAAAAAAAGAAAGAAGGAAAGAAAAAGAAAGAAAGAAAGAAAGAAAGAAAGAAAGAAAGAAAGAAAGA